>BQNB010006437.1:5574-97521 GCA_026074375.1 Tanacetum coccineum | reverse complement strand
TTTTACTGTTCATCACAGTTTATAAAGTTATTTTTATAAAATTAATTACGCGTAACTTGTTTAAATCATAACTCGTTCGTTATAGCACCGTTTCTCGCGATCCTTATATCCTTGGATTAGTATTAAGAAAATTTATCAAATTTTTATATTTATAAAATTTAAACCACTGATGAACAGTAACTTTTACTGTTCATCACAGGTTATAAGTAAATTCCGTATCTTGTTCGTTATAATTCCGTTTTTCGAGTTCTTTATGTCCATGGGTTCGTATTAAGGAAAATTATCAAAATATAAGATTTATGAGATTTTTATATCTGATGAACAGTAAAAATTACTGTTCATCACAGGTTATAAGTAAATTCCGTATCTTGTTCGTTATAATTCCGTTTTTCGAGTTCCTTACATGCTCACGATCCTTGTAAAGAGCACTATTTTTATAAAATATAATACATATGGTTTATAGTTCGAATTTCAAAAATATATATAAAGACATAATTAGGGTTTCTAATTAAACAAGTAGTTTACAATCATTTTATTTAGGAACCTTGCACCATTATTTTTCCAAGTGTTATACCGTATATCTTACATGTATTTAGTCCTCTAAATGTCCATGTCCTTTGTCCATATGAAATCATCAAATACTTTAAATGACTTAAAAATGAAACTAGGTGGTGATTAACTAATGCAACAAATATGTATACAATAGAAAACAAATAAATGAGTAATGAAAACTTTAAATAGACCTTATAGAAATCAAGTAGGATGATGAACACAAGATGTAAACCCCAATCAAGCCTTCACAATCAAAACCCTAATCAAGAAAACCCTAATTATGTTTTCTTGATAATTCCTTGTTAAACCCGAATCCAAGCTTCCCAACACCTTGAGTAGTCTTAGGTAGCCTTAGAATGAACACTTGAATGCTTGGAATACCTTGGTTGCAAAATTAAAATGAAACCCTAATAATTAATAGTGTGCCGTGGGTTTTTAGCTCAAAAAGAGAGAGTTCTTGGTTGATTTTGCTTGTAGGAAAGTGTAAGAGGATAATGTGCACTAGTTACTTGCCTTATATAGTAACTAACCCATGGTTTAACCTTAAACTAACTCTAGTTAAGAAGTAGGGTTAAGGTACAAATGTGTAAGTGCTCTCCTCCTCCCTAGGAGGAGAGAGACGCCATATGTGAGGAGAGGGGAGGACATTTGACAAGCCAATGTTTAGTAAGTTGTGTATGTGTAAGGTACTTGTTGGGTTAAGATATATATTACTTGGATTTAATTTGAATGTTAAGTGTATAAACATACACAACCGGCCATAAGGCTTATTAACTTGATAAGTTGATAAAATTTTATGTATTGGGTATAAATGTGGGTATTTGTTTGAGTGTAGATGGGTAAAGGTGCTTCCGGGTACGACCGAATGTAATTTATTGCGAAACGTAAGCGTTTTACGTAACCAACAAAAATAAATTATGAAAAGTTATAAATTATACTCCTAATAATCATATAACACTTGCTCGATGTAAACTTTAATTTGTTTGATGTCCGTTTACATTAAACGTTGATTTTTAGTTTACGCGATTTAACTATAAGATAATAATTAAAAGCGAACGCGTAAAACTCTAAAAATAAATCATGGAATTTATTAAAGTTGTAAATAGCCTGAAAATGAGAAATGTTACATGTCTTATTATGAGGCTTGGTCACTAGAACCCTATTTAGAACATAACAAGCAGTACAAACTGCTTCAGCCCAAAAAGTGTTAGGTAAGAATGAATCTGTAAGCATGGTCCTAGCAGCCTCAATAAGGGTCTTGTTCTTTCTCTCAGCAACTCCATTTTGTTTTGGAGTTCTGGCATTAGTGTATTCCCTCTTGATCCCCTTTAACCCACATAATTCAATAACATCTCTGTTCTTAAATTCTGTACCATTATCACTTCTAATGGTTTTAACTTTTTGATTCAATTGGTTCTCAATTTGTCTTATAAATTCCTTAAGGATTCCACTAGTTTCATCCTTAGTTCTTAAGAAAAATACCCAACTAAACCTGCTAAAATCATCAGTGATTACAAGGCAATAGGTCTTATGGTTTAAGCTCCTTACAGATGTAGGTCCAAACAAATCCATATGAAGAAGTTGTAGTGTGTGGCTAATTGAGCTTACTGCTTTGGCCTTACAGGAGGCCTTGTGTTGCTTTCCTTTCTGACAAGCAACACAAGTGTGGTCATTTTGAAAAATCTTTGAAGGTAGACCTCTGACAAGGTTTCCCTTCACAAGTTTATTTAAGTTTTTGAAATTGACATGACCCAACCTCCTATGCCATTTGTTAGATTCATCAGTTGTGGCCTTTGCAATTAAACAAGCCAATCCTCCTGAAGGAACAATGTTCTCTAAATTGAAGCTGTACATATTGTTTTGTCTGGGGATTTTAAGTAATACTTGATTTTCATCAGGTACCTTAAATTCAGGAGACAAAACAAGACATTCAGAGTCAGTAAACAGAACCTTGTTCTTTTTGTCACACATTTGTGACACAGAAAAAAGATTGAAATGCTGAAGTTCTTTCACAAAGCACACATCCTCAAAATCTAACTTTCTAGTTTTTATTTTACCTTTACCAGTGATATAACCTTTACTTCCTCCAAAAGCAACAGGGCCACCATTAAAGTCTTGAAACTCAGCAAGGTAGGCCTTGTTTCCAGTCATGTGCCTGGAACATCCACTATCAACAATTCCTTTATTCTTTAGAGCTCTATGTGGATAATCCTGCACATCAAACAAAAGAGATCAGTTTCTCTTAGGGACCCAAGCCTGTTTGGGCTTGAGTCTGCCTAGTGGATCTTTGAAAGTATAAGAGTTTCTTAGATTGGATCCACTATTGTATTTGGAGAAATTGTGCCAGTTATATCCTTGTGGTCTCCAATTACAACCTGCTGAGGACTTAACAGCAGTTTCCCTTTTTCCCCCAACAGTACTAACTTCATTTACCTTAGCAGTATTAAGCTTTTGATTTGAAAAAGTTGGTCTAAGTACTGTTGTCTTTTTGAAAGGCCTTGTTGTTGGTGAGTGAAAAACATTTGCTGGTCTAACTCTATTCACAATTGGCTTAACAGTATTAACTTTCATGGCAGTATTGGTTAGTACTGTCTGTCTGTTAAAACTTTGCCTAGCAGTACTAAAATTTTTAGTACTGCTAGCTCTAGCAGTACTAAAATTTTTAGTACTGCTAGCTCTAGCAGTACTAACTGGAATTATACCAGTTCTAGTTAGTACTGCTGAAGGAACAAATTGGTTTTGTTTATTTACTCTTTGCACATTATTCCAACCATTGTTTAACTCAGCTTTTCTTGCCATCCTCTTCTCATGAAAATCACAATCTCTAATCAAATGATTAAGACTACCACATACAAAACATGCTCTTACAGCAAACCCATGCCCCAAATCTTTCTTATCAACTTTAGGTTTTTGACTCTGTGTGTATTGACTTTTAACATTTTCCCTAGGAGTTTTTACTTGCTGGTTAGCAAAACTAGGTGTTTCTTGTTGTTTTGTTGGTATAACTACACACTCATCATCACTATCTGACTCATACTCCTCAATGATAGGAGCATCAGACCAGACCTTAGGTTGACTTTCTACATTAGAATCATTGACCATTGGTTCAGACACTAATTCAGAGGGTTCTGTACTAATGTTAGATTCACAGGTATCAGATTCACTTGATTGGGATTCAGATTCACTAGGTTGAGTCTGTTTTGGACCATATGTAAACTGTGAGTAATCTATTTCAATTTCAGGTCCAGAGGGCATATAATTCCCTGTCATGGGTGGGGGTACAGCATGCATTCCCTCTGCAAATCTATCATACACAGGTTGGTTTTCTATATCACTCTCTTTATTCATAAAAACACTCTGCAACACTTCATTTTCATAACTCAAAATACCATCATATCTATGATCCCCATACCCAAGCCCAAACTTATCATTAGCACTCATTTGGGTATTTAGCAATTTACTAAGATTTTTAGAAGAATTATGCCATTTTTCTACTTTAGCCTTTAAATCTTCTTTTTCTTTTTGAGCTTCTGCTAACAATTTCTTATGGTATGTGAGAACATCTGTTTTATCATCTAAATCTATTTTCATAAACTTTATCTTTTGTTCATACCAAAGTTGTCCTTGTTGATGAGCAACTAACTGTGCTTCAACTTTCTTAAGACCTTGAGAATATGCTTTTATTTCTATGCTTGCATCACTAAGTTGTTCTCTTTGAGCATCATACAATTTTTTAAGATTAGCATAAGACTCTTTACACTTATTTGAACATGAAATTACCTCTGTGTCTGAGTCTGAGCTGTTGCAAGCCATCAAAGCATAATCTTCATCTTCTGAATGATGTGACCAATCCACACCTTCTCCATCAATTGTCACCAATGCTTTAGAGTCCTCCTTCTGTACAGTTCTGCCCCCATCTTTGTTTCCAGAATTCCAAGCATCCCTTCTCCTGTTATCTTGAGTTCCCTTGATTCTACACTCTCTAGCAAAATGCCCTGTTTTGTGGCAATTATAACATTCCACTTTGGTTTTATCAAAGCCAACAGCTTCTTTTGCATCAAATTGTAGCTTTCTACCAGTCTTCTTGTAAAACTTTTTCATTCTCATTGAGATCATGGCCACTTGCCACTTCAAGTCCATTTCTTCAAGGTCATACTCATCAATCTGTTCCAAGTCCTCATGATCCAGTTGAGGGCAGCTAGATTGATTAGCAAGAAGTGAGTATGATGAAGTTTGTTCATACTTTGTGTTTTGACCAGAAAGATTGGGAACACAATAAGCAGTACTAACTTCATTAGTACTGTTTGTGTTCTCAGAGACAAAAGCTACATTTTGTGGGCTAGAGGATGATGATGCAGTAGAGCCTTTTATATCACTCTCAAAGACTCTTAGATTATTGTACAAATCATCAAAACTAAGAGTGTCCACCCCTGGTTTGGTTCTCATTATTAGGGAGACTTGTGACCAGGCAGAAGGTAGAGATCTTAGGAATTTTTGATTAGCATCCTCAGTAGATACACCTGCTCCATGAATCTCTAGCTGACTTAGAAGACTTTGGAACCTGTCATAACCTTTGTGAAGCCCTTCTGTGTTGGATACAGAGAATCCTTCAAACTGTTGCTTCAAGATATACTTTTGCATCTTCTTGGATTCGTCATTTCCACCAAATCTAGATTTGATGGCATCCCACATTTCTTTTGCATCTGTCATCTTATGGAACTTAGCAAGATGATCTTCTGGTAGGGCCATAAGCAAGGTGGTCCTTGCTTTTCTCTCTCTTTCTCTGGCTACAATCTCTTCTGCAGTTCTAGGAGGCAAAACCTTAATTTGTCCTGATGTATCTGTAGTGATTGATACAGGACCATTCCCATTTTGTATAACCTCCCAGATTGGATAGTCTGTATGGGCCAAATAGTGCTCCATCTTCATAGCCCAGATATCATATTCTCCCTTTTTGAGAATAGGCAGCTTGATGGTTGATACTGTATGAGGAGTTGGTTGGGCTGGTGTTTGTGATGATGGTGGAGGTGGTGGTGGTGGTGGAATTTCTTCTTGTGATGTTGATGGCATCATTTTTAGTTTTGGAATATGAGAGTTTGATTTGATTGTTTTTCTTATTCAGAGTTTCTCACAGGCTCTGATACCACTTGTGAGTCCCTAAATGAATAGATCTTGTAGCCTATGAAGGATGATAGTCAAACTGTATAAATACAACTGACTATAAAGAAACACTGATTATGAATACACTATGTTGATGCGGAATCTCAACACAAGTACTAAGAAAAACAATGTGTAACTAAATAACAACTTCTATTAATCTGCTTTGAACAATTACAGATTACTAACTATTTGAGATATGATATTGCTTATGAGATTTCTTGAGGTCGTGTATTGTTGTATGTCTAACTATGCCAAGAGGTATCCTTTTATAGACTAAGGATAACCCTAACAGGCTTACAAATTGCTAACAGATAACACATATCTTTTCCAAGAATATCTCATGCATATCTCATAAACGGTACTAACTAATTTCTAACTAACGGTACTAACTAATCGATCAGTACTTACATTTTATACTGTCAGTACTAACTACAACTAACAGTACTAACTATTTGTACTGTCGGTACTAACTTACTAAAACATAAATCCTAACAGGTGGTCTTTGCATAGATTGCCCTTCTAAATATTTTTCTGATTCCATAGATCGATTCAAGTTTTAAAATACAGTTTATTTTAAAAATCTTGTTTGACGTGGCCCCTGATACCAATTGTGGAAAACTAGAAGGGGGTTAAATAGTTTACCGCTTTTTAAATTAATGTTTTGTTTATAAAAATTTAGATTCGACTTTGTGTGATCTCAATATGTGCATATGCACAATACAAATATGTAAATAAATGACAAGTAAATATGAAAGACAAGAGATAAGAGTTAGAAAAATCAAACCACAATACAAGGATTTATAGTGGTTCGGTAACGAAACACCTCTTCGCCCTACTCCACTCCCCGAGCACCAAACTCGAGAGTTATCTTCACTATGTCAACAAACTCCCTTTAGGCAGAGAAAACCATACACAACTTAGCTTACACCAATTTCCGACACTAAGCGAAATGTCGAGTTCTAATCCTAACTAGAACCAATCTATCACAACACACCACTTCACGACAATTCACAACTTGGCTTCACTTCACAACTTTACTTTGCTCCACAACTTCACTTCTCCAAGACATTACTATGATCACACAAATCTATCACTACTTACTAAGATTACCCCGATCTAACTATACTTACAATGATCACAATAATCTACTTGTTGTACACAACTACAATACACACCTTCACAATATACACAAATGATTTACAAGATATAACACAACTACACAACAATACCAACTATACTATAACACTTCTTGATTTGATGATAAGAAGTATTCTTCTCTTGCACTTGAGGAATTAAGCTTGGAAACAAAGCTTTATGATTAAATGATCAAAGGAAAGAAAGGAGTGTATAAACTGATTTAGAACAGAAAGAAAGTATGTGCAAAAGGTGAGAAAAATAGTAGGGAATAGTCCAGTATTTATAGGTAAGCTGAGCTTGCTTTTTGTCTGGGCGGTCCCCTTAAATAGGGGTCGGTCCCCTTAATAATTAAGGGGTCCGCCCTTTATAGTTAAGAGGGCCGCCCAGCCCAGACGCTCCCTTTTTTGTCTTTTCCGGGGGATGTGTTTTTTGGGACATTTTTAGCCATTTTTGGGTAGAAAATTTGAATTCAAAATATTTATTTGAATAAAACATTTCTTTTTAAACCAAAAATGTTTTTGTAAAAGATATAAAAATGTTTGTGACATTTTTATAAAAGATGTGAGGTTAACTAAAAATTCCTTTGATCATGAAAAGAATTAAGCATATGTTTATTCACACCTTTAAGTGATTAAATTTTCAAAATGAAAAATTACTACTAATTAGTTGTTTACAAACAATTTTTCATTAATTGTTTTTACATTTTGTGATTATCAAAACGTAGAGAGATCGAAAAATATTAATAACTTTTTTAGGCATTATTTCTATCAACAAAACCTATGAATATCACAAACATTATGTTGACGTTTTAAAGTATCATTTTTAGGTGAACCTAGTGAGGTTAATGAAGGGAAAGTATGTGGCTAGCGAGACCTTAGGATCTTACATTTGGAGTTTATAATTCTATTGTCTTTGTTTCATACTTTCGTATATTAAGTATTTTAGATTATGTTGGTATTTTATTCGGGATTATCCTGTATATATATTATTGTGTTGCGATTAACCTCAATACAAGAATCCTCTTGTGTTAGGTGTCGTCATAACACTTTGGTTTTAATTTGATTTCATTCTAGTCATTCTTTATTGTTGACATCAATGTGTTGTGATGATGCCTATCATGTTATGCCTCGCGTTTCCGCCTTGGAGAGGTGTGGCAGATTGGTATCAGAGTCATTGGTTATAGAGAAGTAGGTGGTTTGACCTAGAATATAACCTAAGAGTCCTTCATATAGTTGCATAATAGGATCTATATGTTTAGCTATTAAGACGTTTTGTTTTCTGGCTTTTCTCTAAGTTTTATTTTGACCTACGGGCTACTCGATATCAGAAGATCCAGAAGAGGAGACAACTGAGGAGGAGCCTCTCGAGGAACCGAAGGAGGAAGGGTAGTTAGAGGAGTCGCAGGAAAAGGCCGACTCAGGTCTCTTGTCGGATGCTCATAGCAGGCCTAGACCCGCGGAGTCGGGTGATTCTTACGAAAGCAAAGTCAAACCCAAGCGAGGCCCAGCATAATTTTATCCCGTCATTTACCTTAACACATTGCTATTACTGATGATTTCTTTTGGATATTTTGTATTTTGAGGCACTATGAGGCTTTTGTTTTCTTTCTGTTGGTTTTGATTTTATCTTTATATAAATAAAATATTGTTTTGATGGAGCATCATTTTGTGGAGTCGAGTAAGATGTGCAATGTGATATATGTATATATATGTGCATTATCATTGAGATGTGTAGTCTTTGAAGTAAGTACACGTGTGAAAGGATGCAATTATAATTATGGGTGGCCAACATAATTATAGGTATCACACACGTAGACTTGTGATCATGATTGCATTGATTGGTGTTTGTTTGTGGTGTGGTAGTGTAAGATGTTGTAATATGTGCGTTCATGATAAGGATAGTTGTATAGTTAGGGGATTATTTTCTTAACTAATGAGCGATATTATTGGGCTCAGTTGCGTGGTCAGCAAGTTCCTTTCTGCCTGGCGATTACGAATATATTAAATACCTCTTATTTCTACTATTATGATTATTGGGTTGTTCGTTTAAGATATCTAACTCTCATTTTAGCATTCCTTGTTCGTACCATGTCTGTACGGATGTTCTATCATTCCCATTCAGCATCTTGATATGTATTGGTTGTTCAGATGTGCTGCTTTTGGCTGTTGGGAAGTTTCATTGGTTCCTTATTGGCGTTGATTACTCAAATGTATATCTGATTTTCTTTAGAGCGGTATTTGTTCGTAACAAGTTAGTACAAATATTTATTCCCTTCGTGATATATCCTTTAGTTTTCATGACATGTTAATACCGAATCTTCTCTATGGTTGTTCTTTTGATCGTTGTTACGGACGAGTCTTTATGTTCTTCGTTTGGTTCGTAATGTCTTAACCTGAATTTCACTTGTACGTGTTCGTTTGATTGTTATTGTGATTATATGGTTCCTTGTACTTTCTTTCTCCTTCAAACAATAGATTTGCGTTAAAGTCCTTATGGTATTTTGCAATCCCTTTTGATATTACAATGTCCTTTGTTTGAGTTGCATATTTTATATTGAGGACGAGCTATAAAAAATCCTTTTGAATTTTGTCTTGATGAGGTTTGGGGAAAACTATTTTTTTAATTCATTTTATGAATACGTTGTGATGCCGCTTTTATGTAAATGCCTCTTTATATTTATGAAAACTTTATTTGAAATGATCTTTATAAATAAGATATATTTAAAATGATCCTTACAAATAAGATATGAAACTATTTTTTATGCTTGATAAATCTTATTTTTAAAAAGTAGGTTAAAATGATTCATAATGGTAAAATGCGATACACCATTAAATAAATGTCCCTGGATTTTCCATAACAACCATGTTTAAACTGAATATTTATAAAGATTATATTCAAGACGATATTAAGATTTAAAATGATTCTTTTTATTTTAGACGACTTTCTTTATTGTTATTAAATGAAATTTTCTTAACAGTATTTAGTTAGTTCTTTCGAGTAAAGTCGATTATTGGTATACGAATTCTATCTTCTCATTTGATACGTATTGTTATTTGTTATGTGTTCCTTTTGTCGTGGTAAGTTTATTGATTCTTTCGTTTGCATTTTCTATCGTTGCGTATATTATATCCTTTCTTTTAAAGGATTCTCAAGACATTCAATCCGCATCTATTTGCATCTGTGAAATCCCTTATATGTTTTCTATCCTTTGATTCGATCTTTGTTTGCTACACTATTTGTTAGTTCGTAACCCTTAGAATTCGTTTAAAATACGTTTTACTTGACCAAGTCACTCTCCGTGGGGAGCACCTATGTTGTTCAAGAAGAAGGACGGTTCATTTCAAATGTACATAGAATATCGAGAGTTGGACAAGCTGACCATCAAGAATCTCCCCAGGAACGATGACTTGTTCGACCAGTTACAAGGTTTGCGTTATTTCTCTAACATAAATCTTCATTCCGGTTAGCATCAGCTGAGAGTGCATGAAGAAGACATTCTAAAGACTGCATTTAGGATGCGATATGGGCACTTTGGGTTTACGATTATGCCTTTTAGGTTAACCAATGCACCAGCAGTTTTTATAGACTTAATGAACCGGGTGTGCAAGCCGTATTTAAACAAGTTTGTTATTGTGTTTATCGATGATATCTTGATCTAATTGAAGTCTAAGGAGGATCATGAGGTTCATCCGAAGTTAGTACTGGAGTTACTGAAGAAGGAGAGATTGTTTGCTAAATTTTCCAAGTGTGAATTTTGGTTACAAGAGGTACATTTCTTAGGACACGTGGTCAACATTAACGATATCCATGTAGACCCAAGTAAGATTGAATCAATGAAGAATTGGAATGCCCCAAAGATACCGTAATACGATCATTTCTGGGATTGGCTGGTTACTATCGATGTTTTATGGTAAATTTTTCTAAGATTGTTAAACCCCTTACTTCACTGACACAAAAGAATCAGAAGTATGAGTGGGGCGTGGATCAAAAGGAAGCCTTTCAGACTTTAAAGGACAATTTATGTAATGCAACAATATTGTCGTTGCCTAATGTAGCAGAAGATTTTGTAGTCTACTGTGATGTGTCAAATCAAGGATTGGGATGTATGCTCATGCAAAGAGGCAAGGTGATTGCATACGCATCGCGGAAATTGAAGATTCACGAGAAGAACTATACCACGTATGATTTAGAATTGGATGCAGTAGTCTTTGCTCTTAAGATTTGGAGACATTACTTGTACAGGACGAAAAGTGTTATCTATACAGGTCATAAGAGTCTTCAGCATATATTCGACCAGAAGGAGTTAAATATGTGCCAAAGAAGATGGATTGAATTGTTCAGTGACTACGATTGTGAGATTCGCTACCATTCAGAAGAGGCGACTGTAGTGGCTGATGCGTTAAGTAGGAAGGAGAGAGTGAAACCAAGATGAGTAAGCGCAATGTCCATTACTATTTAGTCATTAGTCAAGTGTTAAGGGCAAGATATCGGCTACTCAAAGGTGAGGCATCTAAGGAAGAGAACGCGCCAGCAGAAATGTTGTGTGGCTTGGATCAACAAATGGAAAAAAAGATGGTGGTTTATACGTTGTGGATAAAATACGGATTCCTTTTATAGGTGATGTAAGGACCATAATTATTGATGTGGCGCATGCTATGAGATACTTTTCTCATCCGGGAGCGCATAAGATGTATTATGATTTATGAGAGATGTATTGGTGGTCGGTTATAAAGAAGGATATAACTACATATGTTAGTAAGTGTTTGACTTGCTCAAAGGTGAAGGCTAAACATCAAAGACCATCGGGTTTGCTTTAACAACCAAAGATACCTGAGTGGAAATGGGACAAAATTTCCATGGATTTTATTACTAAGTTGCTGAGGTCAAGTGGTGCATATGATACTATTTGGGTAATAGTTGATAGATTGACCAAGTCAGCTCATTTTCTTACAATACGTGAAGACTATAAGTTAGAGAAGTTGTCAAGAATCTACATTAATGAAATAGTAGCGAGGCATGGAGTGCCTGTGTCGATTATTTCTGATTGTGATGGACGATTTACATCGCGGTTCTAGCAAACATTGAAGAAAACCTTAGGAATGCGGTTGGATATGAGTACGGCTTATCATCCTCAAACGGATAGGCCAAGTGAACGTACCAATCATACTTTAGAGGATACGTTAAGAGCGTGTGTGATTCATTTTAGTGGCAGTTGGGATACTCATCTACCCTTAGCTGAGTTTTCCTACAATAATAGTTATCATTCGAGCGTTCGATGTGCTCCATTTGAAGCGTTGTATGGAAGGAAGTGTATGTCACCTGTTCTTTGGGCTGAAATTAGAGAAAGTCAGTTGATTAGACCAGAATTGGTACAAGAGACAACGTATAAAGTGATATTGATTAAGGAAAGGCTCAAAGCGGCTAGAGATTGCCAAAATAGCTATGTTGGCAATAGACGTAAACAGTTAGGGTTTGAAGTTGGTGATAAAGTGATACTAGAGTGTAGTCTTGGAAAGGTGTAGTGCGTTTGGAAAGAAAGACATGTTAACACCAAGGTATGTAGGACCATTTGAGATCATTGAAAGGATCGGTCCTATAGCCTATTGATTAAGATTGTCTCAATAATTGAGTAGTGTACTTGATGTGTTTCAAATTTAAAAAAGTATTTGGCGGCTACAAGTCTGTATGTGCTTGTAGAAGAAATTAAGATAGACAAAACTATTCGTTTTGTTTAAGAACATGTTGATATTATTAATCGTGAGGTTAAAAATTTGAAGCGTAGTAGGATTTCGATAGTTAAAGTCCATTGGAACTCAAAGCGAGGTCATGAGGATTTCATGAAAACTAGTCTCCACACTTGCTCGTTGAATAAGCTATCGTTGGAAGTACTAATTCAAGTTGGGTACATAGGGTTACTGGCAGACATTAGTGCACCCTTAAATGTTCTTAGGTGGTTTGGTTAAAGTTATATATTGAGTAAACCTGAAGTCGAGCCAATTCTTCAAAAATGTTGAGCTTTGTAACAACACATAACTTAATTTCAAGACAGTTCTTGTTTGATGAGTTGCGAGGTTGAGTTATGGATCAAATTGTTACACAACTTAAGGTTTTTGACGAGTTTCTTCGAGGACGGGCGAGACTTATGTAGTTGGATGTTCTCTTCATTTATAGCTGTTATGCTGCTATTTGTACTCTCGTGTGGGTAAGCAAAATTCTTAACAAAAGAAACGATTAAAATTCAGGACAAAATTTCCCTAAGGAGGGGAGACTGTGACAACCGTGGTTTAACGAGGTTAGTTTAACCGTCAGTGTTAATTTTTCTAGCTTTATGTGTTTGATTTATGTGCGTAAGTCGAGTTGGTGATTTATGTGATATGGTATATGTGTTTGTGATAGTAGAAATGAATGATTTAGTCATTTCATTTCGTGCGTGATGATGATTTTGGAAGTAAAGTGATTTTCATTATTTTATCGTCGGTAAAATTAATAAAGAATGAATCGTTAATTTCGGGATTGAGATTAGTTAGTAAATTGAGGTTTCATAATTTATTTATGAAGTAATAAATTAAATTTAGTAGAGAAAAATATTAATAGTTAGTATAAGTGTTTTTGTTTTAAGTTGTGTATTTATTTAAGATTTAAAGTAAATAAGTAAATAAATAATTTTGTAAACAAAAAATAAATAATATATATATATATATATATATATATATATATATATATATATATATATATATATATACATATACATATATAAGAGGGGAACGAAATTTAAAAAAAATTTAAAAAAATATATTTTTGGGCTTATAGGATCGGCACAAAAAAAGGAAGAGCCCAAGATGGACTAGGAAACTAGTTTAGGTTTTATAAAATTTTAATCAGTATTTTTTTCTTTTTTGTTTCTTTGTGTGTCGACCCATTCTCCTAACCCTAGCCTCCATTGTAGTTTTTTTTAATCTTCAAAAAATCAAGGTTTGATCTCTTTGTTAATCTTATATCAGTTAAATTTTTATACTCCTAATCACACATATGATTTAATCTTTGTTTTAATTATGTAACAATTGAATTAAAGGATCAAGGTTTCGTAAAATACTGTAATTGTGATGTTATGAACATTTAATGTTGATTTGAGTATAGTAATTAGGGTTTGGGTATGTTTGATTAGGTTTAATTATTGTAAATTCGGAATTAAAAACTGGGCAGATTTTTGAGTCATCTTGCGAGAGTTATAACTCGGTCAGTCGAATAGCTTTTTTTGAGCTTAAAATTATCTACATAGAGTCTACTTTCGAACCCAAGTGGTTTCATGAATTAAAAGTAAGTGAAAGTTAGTCAAAACAATTTTACAAGATTCGTTGTCGAATCTGAGTTTTTGGGACAGATTTTGGGTTGTGATTATAAGGTCAAACACCTTATCAAAACATTTTTATAATTGATGAAATTAGAACTGGAGTAAGTTCATGATGTCTAGGAACCCCTTGATTTTTCCTAGATTTTTCCCAAGTGGCTAAATGGGTCTGGTCAAGTCAAACTTTTTGGTAGTCAAATCAGGTCACTTTCTGGACACTCAATGAGGTTGAATTTTTTAAAAATAGTTAGACTTATTGTTAATTTTTGGGGAATTAGCAATAGCTACCTAACCTATTAAGTTTGATGTGGTTGCAAGATGGAAGTCCCATAAGGTCGTTTAGTATTTATTAGTAGTCATGAAGCGACTATTAAATTATGCCATAATCTAAAAACTGGAATAAAGGGAATTAAGGTATTAAGAGTATAAATAAAGTATGAGAAGTATGGTGGGGTGATTATAAGCATAATATAGACATTAGTATCCATCTATTGAAAGGTTACATGTTTATGGCCATGAAGACTTAATCATGGGTAACCCATAGATTTTGGTTGCGTAGACTTTGCTTGGAAATTGTGTAAGCATTTGTAAAGTTTGAGGTGAGTATTCATAGCCCCTTTTCTATGTTTTGTTAGGGTGAAAATGATACTAAATGGTTTTGAAATGTTTTAATTGCTGCGAATAATTGTTTTCTTGTTTTTGGACATTACTTGATATTATATGGCTTGTGTGTGTGCATTGTTGGATCGGAGGGGTACGCCTACCCGATGTTGTATGGTGATTTGGATCGGAGGGGTACGCCTATTGGGTGCAAACCCAAACCCACATCTGCAGAATAAGTAAACTAAAGATGGATTTCACACTTATAAATACCCCTCTTAGCATGGGGTATGCAGTTTAGCAAGGGGGTGCAGTTTAGCACGCGTCGTACAGTTTGGCACGATCGTGCAGTTTGGCACGAGCCTGAGCAGTTTAGCTCAAAGCTTAATAATATTTCTCTCTAGTTTGATCCCGTGGACTGCCATGACTATCCTAGTCATGGATACCACGTTATATGTTGTGTCGATTTACATTCTGCATTTACCTTTCGTAAGCCTTGTTTGTATTCTTTGTTTGTTTGAGCGGTGTGTACAGGAGGTCTGTACAGAGGTGTGTGCAAGTTTCATATACCCTAAAAAAGTGGTATCAAGAGCCAGACTATGATAAAAAAAAATAGCAGAAGACGGTAAGCTAAATATCGACAGTACGATAGTTATGATTTCAGTTGCTGTAAGATGTAGATCAAAGACTCTCTATATCAGAAGAAGCTTTAGGAGCCTTTGGCAAAAGCCAAACCTACAGGTATGAAGGCTTTGTTATTATTATCTTTGTAGCCCTAGAGTTGGTCAAGCACTATTACAGCAGTTAGTGGTTCATGTAAAACTACTAAGCTAACGTTCAAAAGGATTCAAGATTTGATTCTTTGTTGAAGATATCCGTCGAAAGACATCCAGAGAATATACGAATTATTTGTTAAATGAAGAGGACAGATAAAAGGGCAGGGTACAACAGAGGGCAGGAAGCAGAACATAAACAAGTCAAAATCATGTAAGATAGGAGAGATAAAGTACAGCCAGAATATCACGTGTTAGAATTGCAACCAAGAGGGCCACTTTCAGAATTAGAGTTCGAAGCTTGTAGCCTCCAAGGGTAAAGAGGTTAACTTGGCAGCTGGAGACTCTGATGACGCATTGGTTTGTCGCGTTGAGAATACGGTTGAAAATCGTATTATTGATTCTGGTGCATCATTCCATGCTACCTATTGCAAAGAAGAGTTAAAAAGGTTCAAGCTATGCTCCGGTAAGATTCGTTTAGCAGATGACAAGATTCTTGACATTGCAGGCGTTGAGGATGTTGTCCTTAAAACTTATTTTGGTACAAGTTGGACTCTGAAGGATTTTAGGTACATTCCAGGCCTAAAGAGAAGGTTAATCTCAGTTGGGCAGCTTGATGAGGAAGGTTACCACGTAATATTCAGAGACCAGCAGTGGAAGGTTACTAAAGGTAGTTTGGTGGTAGCTCGTGGGAATAAACATGGAAGCCTGTATATGGTTGAGGTACACCCCGAGGGGATTGGCGCAATTATTAATGGTAGTGGCAGTGTAGCTGTGTAACACCAAAGACTTAGTGATATGAGCTGGATTAGTATGAGCATGTTAGCTTATAAAGGCAACATTCCAGATGTACGGAAGGTAGATATTTACTTCTGTAAGCTAGGTGGTTTGGGGAAGCAGAAGAATCTTTCCTTCATAATGTGAGCAAAGACAAGGAAACTGCAGAGGTTAGAGCAAGTTCATACAGAAGGCTGTGGCCCTACATTTATTGCATCAATATGAGGATCCCGCTACTATGATACTGTTATTGAAGACTGCAGCAGGAGTTGTGGTAGGTATAATGCAAACCTTCAGGTGAAATGTTTGAAGTTTGATAATGGTGGAGAGTAAAGTGGTTGACCGATTAAGTTCTGTGTTAAGAATGGGATTGTGGTGCTGAAAATGGTCCCGGAAACACCTCTACAGTTTGGTGTTGCTGAAAGATTGAGCCGAACATTCAGAGCAGAGAGCACAAGGCTTCACGCAGAGGCTCTGAAGATTTTATAGGCGTATTCAGTAAGTACGACCTACTTAATCTACCACATACCCTACGTTCTGATAGGGGTTGCGTATTCCAGAGGAGGAATGGCGAGTGAAGGATACTAGCCTCACACACTTGAAGGTATTTGGTTGTGACTCCCTTGTTAAGGTGAAAGATGTTTATGGAGAAGCCATGAAATGTACATTCATAGGTAACGGCTCAGATGAAATACGACACAGCTTTCGAGATACGAAGACTCACCAGGTTATCCGAAGTAGAGATACTATATTTGTGGACTTGATTTGTAGAGCCAGGTCTGTGACAGATTCAAGTAGCTTAGCGAATCCAATACAGAAGAGTCAAGTGGTGTTAGTAGACATTTCAGAGAACCTTGCAGAGAATGATAGCAGAGTTGCAGAGTATAGGTTGAGTTCAGAAATCACTCAGAGCCTAGGTAGGAGCTCAGATACGAGTGAAGGGTCTAAAAATAGTAGGAGCTTCGAGGATAGTGGAAGATCAGATGAAGAATACTCTAAAGACGGCGCATCCTCCAAGGAGGGAGGCTCTGAGACTCCACAGGTACGAAGATCCACCAAAGAGTCCAGGGCTTCGGTAAGGTACTCTTCATAAGCAAACTATTTGCTGCTGACAGAGAACGGTGAACCAGAGTCTTATTGTTAGTCCCACTTGAATAGATCTTGAATTCCTTAGCTTGTGTAAGGTTTAGTTATGCTAGATAAATCTAACACAACTTAGTTAAGAAACTTTGTTTGATAATACTAAAGATTATGCGGAATCTAATCTTTAATATAAGAAGAATTCTTCAATGAAATAGTAACACAAAACAATATAATTCAACAATAAAAGCTCCAATATTATTATTACAAATAATACGAATACTCTCCTAGTATTAGGGTTACAAAACCTTGAAGCTATAACGATATCAAAACAAAAGATTTCTAGATTATGATATCAAACTCTATGCCCTAGGACCTCCTTTTATACACCAAGGAGTCCTAGTCGATTTACAATATATTCCTAAAACTTAGAATATTCTCAAAGATCTATTCTATAAATAACAATCCTTATCAACTAAGTAATATTGATCACTAATAAATCTTTATCTTTTCTCTGAGCAGTCTTTATCCTTTCTCTGATAGTAAAAAATCTTCTAGCAGTCTTAATATTTTTAGTAGTTGTAACTTTGTAATAGCAGCATTAACTGTGTACAAGCAGTAGTAACTACTTAGAATATTTTCTTCAATCTTCTCTAGCAGTACTAACTTTACTCTAGCAGTACTAACATATACTGGCAGTAGTAACTAGCAGTACTAATATACACTAGCAGTACTAAGTTACACTAGCAGTACTAAGTTACACTAGCAGTACTAACTACTTAGTATATTTTTCATTAAAGTTAATGAACATCACTAACTTTTACTTAGCAGCAGTAACACAAACCTTAGTAGTAGTAACTCTAAGATCATCATAAAGTCTTTAAATCCCAACAATCCTCCCCTAAACTTGATATTTATCTCCAAACTCATCAAGTTTCTTCATTAAAAGCTTCATAATCACTAGGAGGATGCTTCCAAACACTTCATGTTTTTCAAATAAGTACAAATGATACTCCTTTGTTGAGCTTTTGTTGGTAGTATGTTCCTTTTCTCTTCTGCGCTTTTTGCTGCAAAGTGTTTCCTTCTTTTCTCTAAGAGTTGTTGAAACAATATAGCCCTTTCTTTAATGGTCAACTCTTCTTGTTCTCTTACTTGCAATCTTTCAGCTAATAACTAATCAGCCTCAATCTTTGCCTGTATATCATCCTATGTTTCTTTCAAGGCAATGTTGGCTTCAGCTTTCTCTCTTTTATTCCTTTCTTATTCATCAAATTCAGCTTGTAACCTTTGAGCCACTTCCTCATCTAGCTTGAGTTGATCTTTCTTTGATAATTTCTTCACATGTTCAGGTTTAATCATTTTTGCTTTACCCTTGTCCTGAATCTTTTCCTGTGATGGTTGTTGTGAAGAAACTATTGGTGTGGGTGCTTGCTCTTGTTTATGAATAACAAGCCCTTTAGCCTTGGGTCTTGTGCTAGTAGCTGTTGTAGGTTTAGCACTCTTCAACTCTGCCAGTGCTTGAGCCAAAGTAATTCCAACATCAGTTATTAAAGCAGCACTAACTGGAATTGTACTAGCAGTACTAATTGTTGTAGCAACAGTATTAACTTGAGCAACATCATCTTTCTTACTATCAGGAACTCCTTGTTCTGCAACAAATACTTCTTCACCAGCAAGATCACTTACATCAAACATTATATCATCACCATTACTCCCCTGAGTTTCATCAACCAATGTTATCTCTGCATCTTTATCAATGTCATCAATTTTCCTCTCATGTTTGGATACATCCTCTTGATCACCCAAACTAGCTTCATTAGAGGAAACTATTCTTGCAGATCTATCAACCTTGTATAATCTTTTGAGCTTGTGAGTTCTTGACCCTCTTTTATTCTCTAACTTCTTGACTCTCAATTTTAAACTTGTAATCTCCTAAGCTTGAGCAGTCTTTATGTTCTCTAGGTCAATAACTCTATTTTGCAAGTTGCTACATAATTTCATCAATTCCTGAAGTTTCAATCTATCCTCACCACTTTGAAGTGTGTTACCTTTTGCGAGCAGTGGATCATTGGAAAGTTTAGATACATTCTCAGACCTAGTCTGAGCAATTGTATCCCCTATGGTTTCTTGGCGCCTGGGACCACCACCTAAACTAGTTCCTAGGGAACTTGGTTCATTAGGTGTTGCCTTGGATTGGGTCTTATTGATGTTACCCCTTGTCCTGCTCTGCTTCTAAGCTAGAAGCAGTAGTGGCGGCCCTCACCAAACTATCATCCCTCTCCTCATAGGTAGCCTCATCTGCAACATTGTATGTAGGACCACTAGACTGAGGTATCTCATTGTACTTTCTCTTTGGCCTTCTTGATCTTTGTTTCAGTTGAGGCTGAGATGTTGATGGTTGAATAATGGTGGGTGTGTGTTGGGGATCAGTGGAGTGTCCTTTCAGAAAGCCTTTCCCTACCCTTCTCATGTTTCCAAAAATCTTCTTTGTGTAAGAGGGTGTAACATAAATCCTTTTGTGACTTTGCATCCCTTTAAGTTGTTTCTCCAAAAATACTTGCACAAACCTTAGATACATCAAGAATTTACCAGCATTATCCAAGTTCTTCACCATACTTTCAAATATATACTTTGAAAAGTTAAACTTTTGGTTTGTAGCTAGGAAGATGATTACAAAAGCCATAGTGCTACTAAATTCATTCCATGCAGTAGTCTTAGCACTTAGGCATTGCAAAATGGTATGAATAAGGAATTTCCATTGAGGAGAAAATAATGCTTTATAGAATGTAAGCTTCTGTGAAAGTTTGTCATACCCCATCCTTGTAAGTTCTTCAAAAATGGTAGCATTTGGCAAGCAATCCGTACCTTCCTCGTCATTTAGTTGAAGGTCACGTCTAATAGATGCTTCAGTAACAATTATCTTCTTCCCATCCACTAGGGCTTGTAACTGTACTTCCCCATTGACAGTTTTCACCTTGGCAGTAGCCCATAATTGTTCAATACATGAAGTATAGATAGTGGGATTGATCTTTAGTGCATACTTTATAGGATTTGCATTCAGAAAATCCACTATTTGCTCAAACCCTTCACTTTCAGCGGGTTTAGCCAAAAAACGCAACTAAATTGTGAGTATCAGCAAACTATAGGGTCGTCATTGTGTTGGGTTTTGATGATGAATGATGAAATTGAGTTAGGGTTTGTGATTAGAGAGTATATGATTGAATGAAATCGATTAAATGAGTGAATGAAACCCTTAATCGAAGTATTTATGAAACTACCCTCAACAGCATTAACGTTCACCAGCAGTTGTAAGTTATGCCTAGCAGCATTAACTTTCAACAACAGTAGTAAGTTTATGCCTAGCAGCATTAACTTTCAACAGCAGTAGTAAGTTTATGCCTAGCTGCATTAACTTTCTCCAGCAGCAGTAAGTTTATGCCTAACAGCATTAACTTTGAATCACCAGCATTAACTCCAATTCCATTCTAATCAGCTTTTCCATCATCAAATTAACATTTTAGCTCACAAAAACTCTCTGTCTGTTTTTTTGATTTCTCTTAATTTTTTTACTCACAATTCTCTCTTTCTATTTTTAAACAACTCTCTTTTTGTTTTTCAACTCACAAATTCTCTCAATTCTTTTACTCACCAAAACTCTCTGTCTGTTTTTATTCTACATATCTCTCTTTTTGTTTTTATTCTCACCAACTCTCTCAATTCTTTTTCTCATAATTTTTACAATGTTAATTATACCAGCAGTATTAAGTATAACTAACAACATTAACTGAGTAGTATTAAGTATAACTAGCAGCACTAATTATACTTAACAACAGAAACTTTTAATGACATGAATAACAATACTAATTCATACAAAATTCTACAAAAACATAAAGAGATAAAAGATTTTAGAGATTTAACATTCCAATACTAGCAATCAAATATTGAAATCTACTTACATCAAAAGCTTTTGTAAGCAAATCTGCAACATTTTTGTCAGTATGGATTTTGACCATTTGATTTAATTTCTTTTCATTGCAATCCCTAATAAAGTGATGTCTAATCTCTATATGCTTCATTTTTGAATGAAAAACAGGATTTTTAATTATGCAAATAGTACTGTTATTATCAATAAAGATTTTGGTATGCAAGAAATTATACCCATAATCAAGTAATTGATTCTGAATCCAAAGCACTTGTCCATAGCAACTTGAAGCAGCTACATATTCAGCTTCTGTTGTAGAATTTGCAACCACAGTCTGTTTCTTGCATTGCCATGATATTAATCTACTTCTAATGAATTAACAACCTTCTGTTGTGGACTTCCTATCCAAAATTGCTGTAGCATAATCACTATCAGTGTATGCTATCAAATCAAAAGGAGAATCTTTTAGATACCAAAGGCCCAATTATGGTTGACCTTTTAAGTTCCTTTTTTACAGCATGAAGATGTGAAATCTTTGGGTTGACTTGGTATCTTGCACAGGCACACACTGCAAACATAATATCAGGTCTTGAACAAGTAAGATACATAAATGAACCAATCATTGATCTATATAAATAAACATCTACTTCTTCACCATATTTATCGTTGAGAAAAAGCTTTTGAGTTTCCATAGGTGTGGTTGCTGTCTTGACATCAGTAAAACCAAATTTCTTCAAAATCTTAGTCATATACTTGTCTTGACTGATAAAAATCCCATCCTTCTTCTGCTTTAGTTGCAGTCCTAAGAAGAATGTGAGTTCACCCATAGAACTTATCTGAAACTTCTTATGCATCATCTTCTCAAACTCAGTGCATAATGACTTCTTTATAGAGCCAAAAATGATATCATCTACATACACTTGAACTACCAGAATATCATCTTTGTCCCTTCTGATAAACAAAGTCTTGTCTATCTTTCCTCTCTGAAACCCATTGTCAAACAAATAAGTTGACAAGGTTTCATACCAAGCTCTGGGAGCTTGATGCAGTCCATAAAGTACCTTTTTCAACTTTGTATACTCCGTCAGGGAAGTCTGGATCTTAAAATCCTGGTGGTTGACAAACATAGACTTCCTCTTCAATCTTACCATAAAGAAAAGCACTCTTGACATCCATCTGGTACACCACAAAGTCTTTAAATGAGGCATAGGCTAAAAATAACCTAATTGCTTCAGTTCTTGCAATAAGGGCAAAGACTTCATCATAGTCAATCCCTTCTTCTTGAGTGTACCCTTGAGCAACCAATCTTGTTTTATTTTTAATCACAATTCCTCTTTTATTTGGTAAATCCGCCAAGGTCTAAACTTCTTGTAATTTGAATTGTAGAAGCTCTTCCTGCATAGCCTCTATCCAGCTTGGATCCTTCAATGCATGAATTACCTTTTTGGGTTCTTCTTGTGATAAAAAGCAAGCAAATAAGCAGTTTTGAAAGTCTTTATGGTTTGTTCTTTGCTGAACTGAACTAAACAAACCATGTTCTTCCAAATTCTTTGTCATTCTTCTTGTTTGAGGTGCTGAATTCAAGTCTCTAATAATTTGTTCAACTGGATGATCTTTGTGTATTCTTGTAGTTGGAATAGGACTGATAGGCATAAATACATCCAAATTGTTCATGTCAGCCTCTGCACCAACATCTTCATCATCATCTGAATAAACAATATCTTTAAATTCAGGCATATTTGGATCATCTGGAAGTTTTTTGCTTGTTTTTGCACCAACATCATTAACTTCATTTGTGCTAGCAGCATTAACATTGTTAGTGATGTTAACATTATCTTCCTTTTCTTGATCACTACATTCACTATCTTTACTTGAATCACCACCTTATTTTCCTGGTTCTTCAGTAACATTCTTTTCATCATCTCTTGAAGGTTTGAATCTAGCATCAGGAGAACTCTTTGAACTTTAAGAGAATGGTGGATCGGCATGCCACAATGGTAGTAGAATGTAATCTTTGCCAGGTACTGTCTCTATTCTAGCTTTACCTACATCATCACATGCTTTTGTACCTTCATTACCATTAGACTGATTTCCTACAACAACTGGCTTATAATTCATTGACTTTGTTAGTGCATCAATATCAAAAATCCAGTTTGGTTTACTTCCTGCAATATTAGGTGTATTCTCACTAAATTAGACATGCATGTTCTCTTCAACTATCTTAGTTCTACTGTTGAATACTCTAAACACTTTACTATTGATTGAGTACCCAACAAAGAATCCTTCATCAGCCTTACGATCAAACTTGCCTAAGTGATCTATGGTATTGAGAATTGTAACAAGACACCCAAATGGTCTCATAAAGCCTAAAGCTGGTTTTCTACCAAGAAAAAGTTCATAAGGGGTCTTGTTTCACAAGTTTGTGTTCTTATCATATCTTAAAAGGATTCTAGCACCTTTTGAAGATAACTTGTTCGTGCTTATAAACGATGTGATGAAGACTTGTCAAATCTAGCAAAGGTGTGTGATCTAACTTATGGTGCTCAATGCTTACATTTGCTATCACTTTGGTTATGTGTCTCATAGAAGATGAGGATTTTTTTCAAGAGGTTGCGATCTACTTATATTTCACAGAATTATTTTTAAGTTTGGAGTCACGTGGATAGTACAAGATATAAGACACAAGTTTGGGTTATTCTACTTCTACATCAAGTTCATTATACTTAGTTTTCTTTATCAGTAATCATTACATAGAGCCTACAAAATTGAAGATTCAAGAAATGGTTAACATATGGGTTTCAGGGGAAGCTTATTGTTAAAATGTTTAACCATTTACATGCATTATCGAAGTGAAGGTTTTTACTACTGGTAGTCATTATTACTACTGTTAGTATGAGTTTATACTACTCAAGTTCAATTTTTTTATTGTGCTTAATGGTGGGTAATTTGAGGAGTGAGAAGGCTTGGATTAGAAGTGTGATATTGGTTTGTAGTGGTCAAGATCAAAGTTGCTTATATTCATATGTCTCCTATTGGATTATGACAAAAAGAGGAAGAAGATGTTAACAGGTACAATTGGCAACTTGTAGATCCTTGGTGTGGCATGGTACAAAGGAAATCTGATTAAGGGGAAGTTTTGTCTCATTCAGGGAGATCCATGATCTCAACTTCAAGGGAAGCTTTGATTAAAGGCTTTATGATGAAGTTCGTGCAAGAACATTGTTTGTTTTGTCATCATCAAATAGGGGAAGATTATTGGGAATTATAGATTTGATGAGACAAAAGAACAAAAGAATGAAACAAAAAGATCAAAATCGTCATTAAAGAATTCTACAAGATGTAGGAGAAATATGAAGATTCTGGAAGATCTCCTTAAGAAGATAAAGATAACAGAAGATATTCCTTAATGTTTAAAAGATTTAGTTGTCTAATGTTTATCTTCCTTTGTAAGTCATGATCTCTCTATATAAAGAGATCATAGACACATAGTTTTAGCATCCAGAAACGTGTGCTTTCTATGAGAGTCTAACACAGAAAAACGTGTATGTTAGTTAGTTATATAGTTAGCTAGATAGTTAGTCTATAGTTTAGCCTCAAGGATTGTAAATCCTTGTTACTAGTTAGAGTAACCGATCTATTCTGATCAAATAGTATTTGGGGCTGTGATTGATTAAAAGAAAAACCTTGAAAAACATCATTGTTATTATTATTATTCCGCTGCATAATTGTTTATCTTTGATGTTTGTAATCCTAGATGAGAACTAATCATTCTCGAGTCCTAATAACGATCTAAGGGGTTATATCAGACTCTACAGTTGGGTTTGCTACATTTAATTAAAATAGGGATATATTGTAAGAGCAAACAAGGTCGGGTTTGCCATAAGAAAACGGGCTACTTTATAAATGAAGAATGTCTTATATATATGTTGAATTGTTGGACCGTCGAATCGAATGAAAATATGAATTGTTGATATATGATTTAATGTGATATAAAATAAATGGTTGAGTTATAATAAGTTGTTGATATGTAAAATCGAATAAGAATATGGTATTATTGAATAACACTTATATAACTTTGAACAAATTGCATGATCGATTTACAAGTTTGTTATTTGTAAAAAAGTGTTTGCTATTATATAATTTGTTTTGTATGTGAAAACCTTGAATTCTCACTAGGCCTTTGGCTGACCCAAAACTCTTTAAAAAAATTTGCAACCCAGATGAGCTGCTTTAGGAATCAAGAGGTTTTGGGCCTGACTAAGAGTAGACGCTTCCGCTAATATAAGGTAAAATAGATGGTTTAACGCTCTAAAAGGTGGGGTGTTACAGTTTACCTTCCGCTATAATATTTTGGGGGTGTAACATACTTTACTAGTTAACAAGCTCCCTTCACATCGGAGAAAACCTTATAACGTCGCTTACATTATTTTCTGACACTAAGCTAGATGTTGAGTTCTTCTTCGGGTGCAACCAAACCCGTTATGTTTATGGCCCAACATAACAAACCCCTACGTTGCTTACAAAGTTTTTCAACACTAAGCTAAATGTCGAGTTCTTCTTCCGGTTCAACCAAACCCATTATGTTTTGTCGTCTAACATAACAAACCTTTGTTTTAAGGCCTAAACACATAAACCACCTAATCTCTAACCTAAGTAATGTATAATGATGATACAAAGTGATATCTAAGACATAATAGTCAAAAGGATATAAGTGCCTAATGTAAACATCAAGAAAACTAAGCTTGATGATGTTGAAGTTCTATTGATAAGAAGCCTTTAACGAATCTTGTTGTGATGGATCCTCATGTGTGTGGATGGCAAGATCTCTAAGCTTGCGTATATGGATGATCAATGAGAAATATGCTTACAACAAATGAGAGTTAGAAGCATTATAATCAAGGGTTTATGGTGGTTTTATGAGCATGAAAGATGTGCTAAACATGGGAGAAAATTTGATTTACAACTGTGTGAAAAATGTTGGTTTTAAGTGAGAAATGATCCATATTTATAGGGAGCAGAAATCTGTTCTTTCAGTTGCGACGGTCCAAGATATATTAGGGGACCGTTCGAATAAATAAGTACCGTCCGAATAAATAAAGGAGCGTCCCGAAAGACGCTACTATTTTTTGTCTTTTTGTGGTGAAATATTTATTTGGTGAATGTAGGACTTGTTTTGAGGGAGAAAATGGCCAGATTTGAATATTGAAATAATCACCAAATATAATATTTCTTATTTATACAAAACTAGTTTGTCTAATTAATTTTGTAAGAAAATGTTTTGTTACATTTATAAAAATGTAACTGTAAGACAAAAAATCTATTCTTTAATCGTAAATTAAGTTTACGTCAAGTAGAAACTTACGTCTAAATAAAAATGTTTACGTCAACTTTTACGTAGTGACTCCGAAATATTATTTAGGCATTTTCTATAGTATGTTAAATGGTTTAATCATAATACAACATAACAAACATATTCAATGCTGTGTTGAAGCATACTTGAGATGTCAAGAGATGTTGGTGTATGTATGCTTTGATGATTTGTGGTTACGAGTAACTTGCTCACTTTACGTTATGTATTACAAGTTACATGTTTGTCATCACCAAAACACAAAGAGACTATATTGATTAAATATCATAATATTTACATTAACAATCTCTCCCTTTGTGATGATGGCAAAATATGTAAACTGTAACTCATAGTAAAATGTAAAAGTTACTCGTTTACACTCTTTCTCTCCCCTTTTGTCGAAGCAAAAAGGTGGGTACTCTAAGCCTTCTTCTTCAAAAGGCGAGTATTATGATACATTCCCTTCTTTTCTTACGAAGGCGAGCTTAGATCATCCCACTAAAGTCTTGCTCCTATCATCATGGTTTAAACAACTCCACGCTATGTGCCCAAATACCCCTGAGCTCCCCCTAGCTCATTGCTCCCCTATGACTACCGCATCTCCTTATACATTGACGCTAGCTAATCCATCGATAAAATTTGTTACAAAGGCTTAACCTACATCAAGGGTTAGTTTCGTGTTACAAAACTAAGTTAGTGGACAAGTGCACATATATAATAAGGACGATGATAGCTATATAAATGAAAATAATGCATATAGTAAGATGCTATCGGGGAATAAGATATGCTAGTCTTACGTATGAATGCTATAAAAGGGGGACCATTTCAAGGAATGTTAGAAACTAGACACATGAAATTGTTGTTTAAAAATAACAACCTAAATAATAAAATGAAAATAACAGGATGACAATAAGAAAATTATTGTTATTAAAAAACGCTTAAGGATTAAGACTCGACCGAAACCGTATGGTAGAATTTATTAATCAATCACTCCAACTTTAATAATTGAGAACGAATTTTTTTATTAATTGTCGCGCCATTATTATGAAAATGACTTCTTCCAAGAGGTTATTTGGATAAGGAGTACTAACGTATTTTGAATGACGTGTTTCTTTATGATATCATTATCTACCAAAGATGATGATTTGGATTTGGATAGACTTTCGTCAAGGGTTATATTGAGAGATTCATAAATCTTCAAGGTTTCTTTGTTAAGCATTACGTGTGTTTTTCATGTTAGGGGTGCTCTAGATAAAGCATCATCGTAAGACTTTAGGTTGAACTAAATGTTTGACGATAAGAACTATTTGTTTAAAAACGTACTCAAAACATGTTCTTAAAGGAAAAGTTTTTATGTCATTTAAAGTTAAAAAATATTAATATCTTGACGGGATATGCCAAAATATATACTCAAAAAGAGTTTAAAAAATAAGATAAAATTGAAAACGATATGCTCCTGGATGTGAAATGAAAATGATTCCATATAGTGGAAAAGTGGAGAAGGATGAGCGGAAATGGAGAAGGGATGTGTTGAGCTCAGGTTGATGAAGATGGTTTAGATTAATATATCGTTTGCACTAACAATTATATGAAGGTATGTCAAAAATATGTGCATGTGATCCTGATGTGATAAGTGCATTACTATAATTGTGAAAGGATAATGGTATGTTATCAAGAGGTGGTGGATGTGCGAAGCGAGGTGGTAGTTCTTCCCATGATTTCATTGGTATGTGAATTTGCAAAAGAGGGCCAATCATTTGACGAGTGACGGGCTTTGTTGTGTAGTGACAGACTATGGCGAAATTTACATAACTTTCGACAACATAGGCAGAGATGTTTGTAAGTGTCGAGATTAGGCAGAGATGTTTGTAAGTGTCGGGATGTGACGATGGCCCGTTGATCCTTAGAGAGGCATCAAGTTGGGCATAGGTTTATGCATTATGAAAGGTGGTTCAACCTTCGTGGGTTTTAGTAGGGGTAAGTCACTATTAGATTGTGGTTATGGTGGTAGAGAATGGTTACATGGTGAATCTTCTTGTGAAGATGACTTGATGGATAACTCGAGCTTGATAATAGTAAGGATGGCTCGGTTTTTCATTTCACATTATTGGTTTGAGGATGCACTAGAACTAGTTATCACTAACAAGAGTGAAGAATAGTTATGAGGTTTAAAGGAAAATGATGTGTTCTTTCTTGAGGAGGTATTGATGCTAGATGTTGGGACAAGAGACAAGAACCAATTGCGTTCTTGTGAATGAGGTGTGTTTGTGTGTTGGAACGAGAAGTGAGTATTCTTGTGAGTTGGTTTCTAGTGAATAAGAATCACATTTGTGAGTTCTTGAGAATTTTTTATAAAAGACTATATGTGTACGAGTGTGTTTTCCATCCCCCTTAATCCGTAGTCATCCGGACATAAAGTGTGGAATAATAAAAATAAATAAATAAGAAAAAAAAAGTTAACGGAAGCGATGAGTTTAGTAATGTCAAAAAAATGGTGATTATCATAGAATGAATCTTCGTTCATGAAGTGATGTAGTTATTCTTAAGCAATGCGAATGTTAATAGAACAATCACATGTCGAGGCATGAGGTTATCTTTTAGGCGGAAAGTAATATGGTGGAGATGAGATATTTGCCATCTATATAGTGGTAGAGGCAAAATTGAGGGAACGGAAACATACATGGAAAAGGTAATGATCGAAATGATGAAAACCTTAGGAATTGAGACAATTATGCAAGAGAACTTTATAAGCTCTAGGAAATGATGTAAGAACCTAAATGCAAGAGATATAAGTGAGAACTTAGACGTATGAGTAAGAATCGATTTAGAACCTAGGGATGAGCATTCATTGATGTTGTGAGATTGTTAACCGCTAGTATGAGATCACGATTACCCATAAGACAAAGAATATTTTTGTTGACGAAAAAGAAGAGACTCAAAAGACCAATCTTTGTATAGACACATTGCCCGTTATTTGGAAGACGAAGAGTATTAACAGACTCTTAGGAAGTAAGGATGATACATGGTTTTTTACCTTAAAATCGATTGATAAAGTTCGATCCTCATTATTTATGAGGTGAGCTTGACGATATAACACTATGACATACCTATAGAGATGAAAGAAACTACGAATCACTTATGTAAGAACTTGTAAGTCCTTTGTCACCTGAAGGTTGATGTTAGCTTTTAGATTTTGGATGAGCGTTTTAACATATGCTGTTAAAAGGCTTGAATATAATCTTCGGATATGACCTTTAACGTTTGCGATCGCAAGTTAAAATTACTTGAATATTTCAGACGAAATATAAGTTGTCAAACCTACTTTGTTGATCCCACTTCAATGGATCTTGAATTCCTTAGCTTGTGTAAGGTTTATTTATGCAAGATAAATCCTACACAACTATGATAGAAACTTTGTTTGATAATACTAAATATTATGCGGAATCTAATCTTTAATATAAGAAGAATTCTTCAATGAAATAGTAGCACAAGAACACAATTTAATTCAACAATAAAAGCTCCAATATTATTATTACAAATAATACGAATACTCTCCCTGTATTAGGGTTACAAAACCTTAAACCTATGACAATTCTATGAATGACTCATTTTTGATACTTTGATACATAGAATTCTATACCCTAGGACCTCCTTTTATACACCAAGGAGTCCTAAATGGGATTACAATATTTTCCTAAGTTATCATGATGTTCAAAACAAATAACTTATACGTATCTTTTACAAAAATATCTCATACATATTGTCACACCTCGTAAATTTCAGGTCAATATTTTAAACCTTTCTGATTTTTATCTTTGACTTTTACATGTTACATTTGAATCTGACAGTTTACCAGAAAGTTAACCGCGTAAATCTAAAAAACGTCATCGGGCGCGTCCCGACATCGGTTATTAATTAATTTTGGCCTTGTATGAGATATTTTAACTTTTCTAAATGTTTCGTGATTTTTAATCACTTCCGATATTAATTTTAGGGTTTTATCTTTTAAATTGCGTTTTTCGCATTTTTAATCAAACGGAACCCCGGAAACCCGCAATCTTTTCGTGTATACTCGAGTTATCATCCGTAAAGCGTTGTAATGCTAAAAAATTTATTCACCTCCCTTTGCTTGACATGTTGGACGCCTAAACCACAACAACATCACCATGCATCCTAAATTAATTCTTGAAGCATCTTTTGAAAAACCCATGCATGTGATCATGTAAGCATAAGATAGTGACTTATGAGGAAGTCACTCTCATGCACAAGAAACTAACCTAGTCATGGGCATGTGACTTCTTATACATACTTTGACTTTATTTGACCTAAACATGACCAACTTATGCATCTCTAGTGAACCATGAGTTAAAATTTGAACCCATTTGGGTCCTTGTGACTATTTTCGGCCGAAACCACAAAGGCACACCCCTTTGCTGTGTGTTATCCACTTGATGCTTCCAACCAAGTCACAAAAACCCTAACTTGGTCCTATAAATACCATACTTTCTCATTCTTAGATTATATCTCACACACACAAGCCTCATAAAAATTTCTCTCTTCTTTCCTTTGCTTTCTTGCTCATGGCTCACCTACAACACCCAACCCAATCCATAACTTTTGATTTCCTTCAAGATCCAAGTGTCCCAAGATGTTAGTTATAGTTATCTAAGGTTGATCTAAGTAGTGGTTCTTTAAATTTCAAGGGTTTGCAAGATTATGAAATTAGGGTTTCTAATTTTATAAGTGGGTTTTATAGATCTAGTCATTTTGGGTATAGATATTGTGATTCTCTACTTGTTTCTTCATTCTTGTAAGGATTCTTGACCCATCTCTTGTTTCATTTCTTTTATTCTTATGAATACTGTTCAAGTTTAAGAGACTATGTGTTTGTGTTACTTTTATCAAAAGAAATGATAAAAATATCTTGACAACTTTTATAAAAATGGAAGTATTTTGTTGTTGTTTTATAAGTTATGGTGAGATGGGTTGAAATGTGGGTTGCAACAATAGATATGATGAGGTTAGGATAGATTAAGAGTGGTTTTGTTGGTTAGTTTTGGCGAAAAAGAAGTTAGGTTGGACTAGACACTATGGCGGTCTTATGGTTGAGTCTATGGTTAAGTCTATGGTACATATTCGAAATGTGAGTTGATGATTGAAAATGTAAAAGAGGTTGTAGGACACTAAAAAATGTTTTCAATAGTCTAAAAAGTAGTTTTCGGATAGCTCATTTCGTATAGATAGATTTCCGTATATTAAACACTAAAACGGACTTTAAACGGCCAAGTTATGGCGAAATGAGTTTTGAAACACTTTTTGGAAAAACAAATAATGTAGTTGCTGATTGGATTAATAAATAAGGTTTACGGACACTTTCGGGATTATTTGAGCTTTTAAAACCTTAGCGAAACATATAGAAACCTTAGAATATTAATTGGAAACTTTAGAGATGTCATAAACATTTTTATGAGATGTCGAGACTAACAAAAATATAGAATTTCTAAAAATGATATATTTTAGCACATATTAGTTAAGTGAACATATGAGTCAAGCCTTTAGGCTGAGATAGTGCGTTTAGGAAATATGGATATATCAATTTATAGGGGACGGTATTAACGTCCCGAAACTAAAAACTTACCCAAAATAGAAAGTTACTAAAAATGACAATTTTCGGATAAACGTCGGAACTTAACGAAAACCTCTATCATTTTTATTTAGTCATACTTTATTAAATAAACTAATGCGCAAACACACATGGATGTCTTTTCTCTTGAAAGTGTATCATACAAGTTTCGGTTATCTTCCGTTTTCCTAAGACGCGTCATTTATTTAGGTCGCGTGTAGGATCCTTCGGCTTTATTACTTCTCTGTTGATTATCGATTCACCACTTGCTTAAGGTGAGTTCATAGCCCCACATTTTTACCGATTTACAAATGCTTTATACTTTGGGGTGAGAAACATTGTTTGCTTTTAAAATTGGACACAAGTTCTTAACGTGAGTTTTACATGTTTATGTGTTGCCTAAGTTTACTTACAAACCACTATTGCCCGAACTATCATGAATCGTTAGTCACCTATGGCCAATTGGATTTGTTAAGTAAGTGCGAATGTGTTAGGAATTATGAATTTCTAGTTCCTACTGTTCCTACTGGCAGTACAAAGTTCCTACTGGTAGTACACAGTTCCTGCTGGTAGTAAGATTTAGTCTTTCTGGTCTTTTGGAAAGTCCTGGTCTTATGGAAAGTATTAAACAACATTCAGAATGATTAGGAGGTTACAAGTTTATTTAGGAAATGATTAATTATATTGATGTAAAATACTTAGGCAGGTATTTATTATATTATAACCACCTAGGACCCCTTGCACTATAAAAGGAGGTCCTAGGGTGTAGAGATGATCATCACTTTGATACACACATTCTCTACACATATTTCTCTCATACTTAGTTAAGCTTCAAGGTTGTAAACCATGTTACTATTCAGAGTAACCGTATTAATATATTGAGGCTACAACGTTTGGTTTATTTCTATTGTTCTTCTTACATATAAAGATAAAGATTAGTTTCTGCATAGTCTTTGTATTTTTATCAAGGCTTCCAAGATCGTTCATGAAAAGGTTTTATCATGTAGTATAGTTCTTCTCGTAAACCTTGAGTTGGCGGGATGCGTAGGCTATGACCTTCTCTCGTTGCTGAAGAAGACATGGCTTGCACAACTTCAACTCCTGACATTGAGGTAACTTATATGACAGAAACTAAAGTTAGAGAATTTAATGTTAAACTAAAGAAAAGCAATGTTTTAATCATATAATATGGAACTAGTTTTCATATGATAAACTTAAAAAATTATATGATGAACTTCAAAAACATTTTCTGATTTAGATGAACAATATAATGAAAATTATATACAAGTTCAGGCATATAAAAGTTCTCTTAAAACTTTGGAAAAACAGAAAAAGATCCTTCTGAATAATCAATTGGTCTTTGAAGAAAAGATTAGGGTATTGTCTAGTGAATTAGAAAATACAACTAATCTATTGAAATATTCTGAAAAAGTGAATGCTGAGATGATTGGAAACCAGACTTCAGGCTAACTGAAATTAAAGAGCCATCAATGCAATGACAATTTTCCAAAATCTTGTAAAACTAATTGATAGCTCAATGACTATAAGGACTAAAAGTGGCTTGGGGTTTGACAAATATATAGGGGAAAATGAGTTAGGATAGGATGACTCTGAATTTAGTGTATTTACCCCTACTCTTGAAGATGTGGAAGGCACACCTCTCTATAACAAGTTTGCCAAAACTGATAGAATGAAAGCAGTCCCCCCACCTTTTTCAAGTAACTACATTCCTCTATCAGATCCCACTGACCTTGATGAATCACAAATGACCTATGGACCCAAACAGACCCACACTAGTGATTCTGAACCCAAAACCAGTGACCTTGACTCTTGTGAGTCCAACTCTAGTGTAGAATCACTTGAGTCTATGCCTAAACATGTTATAATTAAACCCAAGACTAGTAAATATGCCCCTTGTAAGTCCAACTTAAGTGCTAAATCACCTGAGTTCTTTCCTAAATCTGTTTGTGCTAGGAATGAAAGTGTTAGGAAAGCAGATAACCCTAGGAAAAACAATAAAAGTCCTAGAGGTAATAAAAGAAGTTGGAATGGTATGATGACTCAAAAATTAGGTGAAAATTTTGAGTTTAACAATAAGGCTTGCTATGTGTGTGGTAGATTTAGTCATTTGCACTATACCTGTAAAAATAAAAGAAAGGTTAATGATCAAAAACAGGTTACACCAGTGTGGAACAACTCAAGGAGGGTAAATCATCAAAACTCTGGTAGATTTTCTCACCCAAGTCCAAAAAGTAACATGGTTCCACAAGCACTGCTCACTAAATCTGGCCTTGTATATGTTAATTCACATAAAAGACTCTTTCAAAAGAAAATACCTAATTACAACAGATATTTCAATAGGATTGATTAATTCTGTTAAGATCAAGGGTTCATACTGCCTAGACAAAGACAAAGGTTAAACTGTTAAGCCCTCAGCTAGTTGGGTCAGGAAACCAAACAAGAAAGTACAATATGACTCATGTTTCCAAATCAATAATGCATCAAAGACTTTAACTAGATAAATTACATTGTCTATGACTATTCAAACTGTTTTGGCTTGGGACTTCAAAAGGCACTAATTTTCTTCTGCAAGGCAATTCATAAATGATGTATGCTTATGAATTGTTATTAAAAAAAATTAGCTAGCCCAAAAGTGATATCATCCTAGTTCAAAATCTAGTGTGGAGTTCCGATTGTCCCTTCTTTACTCCATTGTGATTCTCGGTGTTTTGTTTCTTTACACAAAGATTATTCTCCATTTTAAGGGGAGGCAAATTTGGAATGGCGAATTCTAGCTCCATTCGAGGGAGCTAATTGACAGTTGAGATCTAAAAGAAATTATGGCTGTCCTTTTGTGAATCAGCAAAAGTATTTTGAAGTAATGAAATGTTTTTCATAAGAAAAATATACTTTTAGATTTGAAGAGCAAAAGTTTTTTTTTTGTTGGAATTGATCATAGACGGTTTTCAGTGATAAATGGTTTTTGATGTGCAACACCTAATGGTTCTCCATTCCCAGATCTCAAAGACTAGAACGAATTGAATAGCTTTAATAGTTTGCTCAAAACTATAGGGTATTTAACTCACCCGTGCTTCTTTTGCTGAGAGTTGAAATGGTCATCAATCTACCATGGATAATGCCCTTATTGGGAACCAAAGGATTGGCTAGTCCAAACGCAAACGGCTTTTGGTAAAGACTTAACAATCCGGTGATAGCTGACAATTTGCTAAAATAGAAATGTAAATCTCACTCACCTTGTTATACACATAAAGAGGTTGGCTAAGTCCCTGAGCAAACGGCTACAGGTAAAGACATATCAAATCCGTTTATGGCTGTAATGACTTGCCAAAAGTCATATAGTTCTTCCACTTCCTATGATTCATGTTCTGAAAGTGGAAAATAGTTTCAGTCCTCCATGGATCATCCCCTTTCTGGGTGCCAATGGACTGACTAGCCCAAGAGTGAATGGCTACTTGGTAAAGGCTCATCAAACCCATTCGTGTAGCTGTGGTGGTCTTGTTGCAGTCCAAGATTAGATGCTAATTTTCATAATGCTGTTAATGGTTGATCTATTTGAACAATGTTTCTACTCAAGTTAAGTATCATGTTAGCCCTAAAATATGGTGACTAATCCGGAATTACATTTATCATTATAGTCGGGTATCGGGTTAGTTTAGCTAGTCGATATCGGGACTGATAAATACTCCCTCCATACTTTCCCATGGAAGGGTAAGGAGTTTTTCACATTGTAAAGTGTGAGTGTGTGTGTGGTTCATTTTTCTCTATTAAACCACACACATACACAAACACTCCTTCTTCTTCTTTTTTCTATCTCTTCTCTTTTCTATCTTTTCTCTCTAATAATATGGATACTTTTTTTTCCATTTTACCAAGCCTCCGGATCATTGTTCAAGGGTGAATCTATACTAACATATCATCTGCTTTCATTCAATATTTCAAGTAGCTTATACTTCAATCTTCAAACTCTTTGGTATATGTCCAAGAAAGATCAAGCAGATCAGAGATCAAGATCATGATTACATCCTCAAGCTCACAAATGCAGATCTTCTTAGAAACTTAAAGTTAACCAAGTCAAATTCAAGTTTAGGGGAGGATTGTTAGGAATTATGAATTTCTAGTTCATACTGTTCCTACTGGCAGTAACAAGTATCCTCCTAGTAGTACACAGTCTCCTGCAGTAGAAAGATTTAGTCCTTTCTGGCCTTTTGGGAAAGTCCTGTCTTAGGAAATATATAAACCCGACATTCAGAATAATTAGGATGTTACAATTGTATTTAGGAAAAGATTAATTATAATTGATTAAAGACTTAGCAGGTAATTATTATATTGTAACACCTAGGACCCTTGCACTATAAAAGGGAGGTCCTAGGGTGTAAGATGACATCACTTTTGATACACACATTCACTACACAATTTCTCTCATCTTAGTTTAAGCATTCAAGTGTAAACCCTGTTACTGTTTCAAGTAACCGTATTAATATATTGAGGCTACAACGTTTGGTTTATTTCTATTGTTCTTCTTACATATAAAGATAAAGATTAGTTTCTGCATAGTCTTTGTATTTTTATCAAGGCTTCCAAGATCATTCTGAAAAAGGTGTTCAACAGAATGAATAAATAGATCTATTGGAACTAATTACCCCTATCTGGTTTGGTTCTAAATTAGCTACGAACAAACAAATATATGTCATGTTGATTGTGCGTTGTGGTGGTCTTTGGTTTGGGACACCAGTTAAGGGCAGGATACTATGTGGTATGATATGATATGCCCTATTGTTATTAGCATCAGTGTCATGAGCTTAGCGCAACAGTAAATACTTTTTATGTGATGTTGTATTTGTTATAGTAGTCGCATACGTTTTGAAAATTCTAGTGTCCCCAATCTTATACTACTTAAACCTATGATTCACCAACATTATGTTGACGTATTTAAACATGTTTTTTGTCTCTAGGTGCTTAGTTGCTTGATTCTTGATGCTAAATGAGAGTCTATGTGCTATGTGACTTCGCCGATTTCACGACTATCTATTTATATACTCGTTGTCATTATCAAAACTTTGTTATGGCTCCGCTACTATTTAACTTGCAAATATCGGTTGTAAAACTTAAATTATTTCTTTAATGCAACGAGTACAACTATTTCATAACGTTCATGATATAGTGTCGTTCCTTTATTCTTTGTGTTCGGATTGTTATGAGACGGTCATGCCTCGATACGTAATCCGTCCATGCGCCCCGTCTAAAGTGAGACAAGATTGGTAGTTCATAGCCAAGGTTATAGAGAAACAGGTAGTTATACTAGGGTCAGTCTATAACCCATAAGGAATCCTATGTGCCTCTATATTTGCTTTACGTGCTGTCTATCCTTGCTGTAATATATTAAATATGTAATATACCTTGAGGAGCAATTATAATAATGCCATATTTACCTTGCCATTCATTTCATCATTTCTTTATGCCTTGCATGGTTTCATATAAAGGAGATTTATATAAACTTTTGCTTGTGCAGATCATGGCAGCTTCAGCTATTGCTATTTCTTCTAATTCTTCGGATGAGAGTGTGGGATCACCGCCTTCTCGGGTTATTCTTTTTAGTGATATTCCTACTGTTATTCTTTCTACTTCTGTGGTTGCTACAGAGACTTCTACTGTTGCTCCTGTTATTTCATCTGCCGCCCTTGTAGTTGAGACGATTCTTGTCGCTTCCCCCACTGAATTGTGTGGCTTGGTTTCCTATTTTTATTTCGATTCTGATTTACCTGATGAGATTGATTCTCCAGAGTACATTACCCCATTACCAGCTACTTCACCATTCTTATACACCGATTCTTTTGAGGCTTCTAATTCCTCTGATAGACCACCATCGCAGGACCCTTATGTTGCTACCGTTGCTCATTGGCGGAGCAGGGTTACAACACGTTCACCATCACCATCTGATTTCCCTATTGCTCCTGTTACTGCCCTGCACGGGACTCGTCGATGAGCAGCTATTCTGATCTGACCCGGGGAGGCTATTCCTTTATGTCGACCTTACCGTACTCATCCTAACGGGCCACAGAGGGTTATGACTACGAGGAATAGGGTTGGACCTTTACCAGCTCGCAGATTAGCATAGAGGCGTGTATCACCTCGTTCTTCAGACCACCGCCCATCTTCTTCTAGTTCACCTTTGGATTCTTCGCCAGTTCATTCTTCGGGTTTGGATGCACCAGATCATGCTCATTATGGATATTCGACTAGAGATGTATCACCTAGATTGGGTTACCCTCTGAGGAGAGCACCACGACTTAGTGAGGCATTTTATCGTTGGTGTGCTGCTCCATTTTCTACTTTGTATCCACCGACTACATCAGAGTCATCATCAGGAGATTCATCAAAGAGACCACTGCATTCATCTTCACATTATGTTGGACCATCTCGCAAGAGATGTAGATCCCCGGTTGATTCTGTACCATCATCTACACCAGTTATGGGATCATTAGCTCCTACCCGTGCTGATCTCTTACCACCTCGTAAGAGGTTCAGAGATTCATATTCGTCTGAGGCTAGCATAGAGGAGGATACCGAGGTTGATCCTATAGAGACTGAGGTTGATATGGAGTTGGGTATTGGTGATAGGAATGATGTTAGAGATCATGTTGAGATTAACCATAGGGATGTCAGAGATGACACCGAGGAGTTTAAGGCTGACACTAGTGCTTGAGACATGGTTGAGGTAGGTATCGACCCGATGTCAACACCGATAGTTGAGGAGGAGATTGTAGAGCTAGCTGGAGAGGATTCTTCTGATTCGTCTGGCACTAGGGATGGCATTGTTAGGTCATTCGAGGATATACCGATTGACTTAGATGATGCTGTGCGTGACTTTTACCATCACATGTCTGAGGTTCGTATTGATAGGATTGTCGGGATTAAGACTGTTCAGAGACGGTTGGAGGCCGATCAGCTGATGGCTAGGGGAGAGAGAGCTGGGATGATCGAGAGGATTGAGAGCTTGAGGTTGGAGAACCTCAAGGTTCGTGCTATGTTGGATATCGAGAGGGATCATATAAACAGTCTTCGACTTCATATGTCTCTTTCACAGGAGGAGTGTCATCAGGTTCGTAGGGATCGTGATGATACTCGGGGGAGACTTAGGAGGTTGGAGTCATATGTTGAGAGACATTTGGGTTTTTGCCCTTAGACTAGTAGTACCATGATCATGTAGGACACTAGACTGATGGTTAGGTCTAGATGTTAGCAGTAGAAATAATTGTGGATCATGTACCTATTTTGGATTTTGTTGTAACCGAATTATGCTTTTATTCATGAAATGAAAAGCTTGTTTTGATTCTCTCGCCTATTTATCTATATTGTTATTTATTCATTCTGGCAATCGTGTTGTAACTATATTTTATTTCATAGCATGTATTAAATCATCGTTATCTAATAATCGTGTATTCGTTTCAAAATCTCACCATGGGTTGTGTATTATGATGTAGAACAATGACTAACACTCATTCCGTGATGACCCTACCGCAATTGAAGAAATGATCAACCAATGTGTGGACGCAGCTCTAGAGGCTCGTCGGGTTAACCAAGATCTTAGACTCAGGAATAGGAATAACAATGGAGGAGGAGATGGTAATGGAAATGATACTGGAAATGGAAACAATGGAGGCGATAACGGTGACGGTAATAAGAACCGTAATGTGAATGGAAGAGGCGATAGACCTGGTGCTCGTGAATGTACTTACCAAGATTTCATGAAATGTCAACCACTGAGTTTTATAGGAACATAAGGAGTAGTTGGGTTGATAAGATGGAGTGTAAAGATGGAAACTGTGTTTCACATCAGCAACTGTCCGAAAAGATATTAGGTGAAGTATGCTACCTGCATTTTACTCGATAGTGCATTAACCTAGTGGAATTATCACAAGAGAACCATCGGAACTGATGCTGCATACGCTTTATCATGGAGAGAGCTGTTGAAGCTGATGACTAAAGTGTATTGCCTAAGAAATGAGATCCAAAAGATGGAAACCGAGTTGTGGAATTTGTCAGTGAAGAACAATGACATGGCTACTTACACTCAAAGGTTCCAAGAACTTACCATGATGTGTACCAAAATGGTCCCTGAGGAGGAGGATCGGGTGGAGAAATTTATTGGAGGTCTTCCCGATAATATCTAAGGAAATGTGATTGCTGCAGAACCCACAAGACTATAAGATGCTGTTCGAATTGCCAACCACTTGATGGATAAAAAGTTGAAGGGCTATGCTGTAAGAAATGCAGAGAACAAGAGGAGATTAGACAACAACTATAGAGACAATCGTGGGCAACAACCACCCCACAAACGACAAAATACTGGAGGTCAGAATGTTGCTAAAGCCTATACAGCTGGTAACAATAAGAAGAAGGGTTATGGAGGAACACTTCCTTTCTGCAATAGGTGTAGGCTGCACCACGAGGGATAGTGTACTATGAAGTGTAACAACTGTAATAAAGTTGGGCACATGACAAGAGATTGTAGGGCTGTAATTGCCATAACTACTCAAGGAACTCTAGGGCCGAATCAGAGGGTTATTACGTGTTTTAAGTATGGAGCACAAGGACATTACCGAAAGGATTGTCCCAAAGTCAAGAACCAACACCGTGGGAACAAAGCAAGAGTTCTTGATGCAAGAGGCAAAGCATATGTCCTAGGAGGAGGTGACGCTAAACTGGGTTCCAATATTGTCACGGGTACGTTTCTTCTCAACAATCATCATGCTTATATGTTATTTGATTTGGGTGCCGATAGAAGTTTCGTATCAAATACTTTTAGTACATTGCTAAATATCATTCCCTCTGCCTTAGACGTTAGCTATGCTGTCGAGCTAGCTGACGAAAGAACTTCAGAAACCAGCACTGTGCTTAGAGGCTGTACAATAGGATTGTTAGGACTTCCATTTAATATCGACCCAATGCCCATAGATTTGGGTAGTTTCGACGTTATCATTGGCATGAATTGGTTAGCAAAGAATCATGCAGTGATTGTCTGTGACGAGAATATAGTGCGTATTCCTTACGGAAACAAAATTCTGATCGTTCAAGGAGACAAAAGTGACAAGGAGAAGAAATCAATGTTGAGCATTTAATCATGTGTAAAGGCCCAAAAGTATATGGAGAAAGGTTGTCAACTATTTTTGGCGTAGGTTACGGTGAAAGAAAACAAAGACGAGTCGAAGGAGAAGTGACTCGAAGACGTGCCGACTGTACGGGAATTTCCAAAAGTCTTTCCTGAAGACTTACCTGGATTACCACCAATACGGCAAGTTGAATTCCAAATCGACTTAGTCTCAGGTGCTGCACCTGTAGCTCGAGCCCCGTATAGATTAGCACCATCGGAAATGAAAGAATTGTCTACCCAACTACAAGAACTTTCTGACAAAGGATTTAAAAGACCAAGTTCCTCACACTGAGGAGCTCTGGTTTTGTTTGTCAAAAAGAAAGATGGCTCTTTTCGGATGTGTATCGACTACCATGAACTTAACAAGTTTACTGTAAAGAATCGATACCCACTTCCGAGAATCGACGACTTGTTTGATCAGTTGCAAGGATCAAGTATGTACTCGAAGATAGACTTGAGGTCTGGTTATCACGAACTCAGAGTTCGTGATGAGGATATTCCAAAGACGGCGTTTAGGACCCGCTATGGTCACTACTAGTTCCAAGTGATGCCTTTCGGGTTGACTAACGCACCGGCAGTATTCATGGACTTGATGAACCGGGTATGCAGACCATACTTAGATAAATTTATGATCGTGTTCATCGATGATATCTTGATCTACTCGAAGACCAAGGAAGAACATGATGCACATCTTAGACTAATTTTGGAGTTGCTCAAGAAGGAAGAATTATACGCCAAGTTCTCGAAGTGCGACTTTTGGCTGTCGAAGGTATAATTTCTTGGACACGTGATTGATAGTGAAGGCATTCACGTTGATTCTGCGAAGATTAAGTCAATCAAGGATTAGGAATCACCCAAGACTCCAACAAAAATTCACCAATTTCTAGGTCTTGCCGGTTACTAGCAATGGTTTATCAAAGGTTTCTCCAAGATTGCCAAGCCTATGATGAAGCTGACTCAGAAAAGTATAAAGTTCAATTGAGGTGAAAAGGAGGAAACTACTTTCCAGATATTGAAGCAAAATTTGTGTAGTGCACCGATTTTGGCATTGCCCGAAGGAAGTGAAAACTTCATAGTATATTGTGATGATTCTCACAAGGGATTAGGCGCAATGTTAATGCAGAAGGACAAAGTCATAGCTTATGCATCCCACCAACTCAAAATCCATGAGAAGAACTACACGACATATGATTTGGAATTGGGAGCTATGGTGTTCGCTCTCAAGATGTGGAGACATTACCTTTATGGCACAAAGTGCCTTATGTTCACTGACCATAAGAGTTTGCAACATATTCTAGATCATAAAGAGTTGAACATGAGACAATGTAGATGGTTAGAGCTGTTAAGTGACTATGACTGTAAGTTACGTTATCACATGAGAAAGGCGAATGTGGTGGCTGATGCGTTGAGCCAAAAGAGTAGACCTAAGCCACTACGAGTTCGAGCATTGGTTATGACAATTGGTTTAAACCCCCCTGTGCAGATCTTGAATGCTCAGGTTGATGCAAGAAAGGAAGAGAATTATGGAACAGAAGATTTGTGTGGCATGATTAAGAATCTGGAGCCACGTGCCGACGGAACGTTGTGTTTGAAAAATAGAAGTTGGATACCCTGTTTTGGTGACTTGAGAGCTTTGATTATGCACGAGTCACATAAGTCAAAGTATTCGATCCACCCGGGATCGAACAAGATGTACCAGGATTTAAAGAAGCTATACTGGTGGCCTAACATGAAAGCAAAAATTGCCACGTATGTTAGTAAATGCATGACTTGTGCAAAGGTTAAAGTAGAATACCAAAAACCATTCAGTTTGTTGGTTCGACCGGTAATCCCAGTATGGAAATAGGAGAACATTACTATGGATTTCATTACTAAGTTACCTAAGACGACGTCTAGTCAAGATACAATTTGGGTAATTGTAGACCGACTCACAAAGTCTGCCCATTTCTTACCAATGAAGGGAACTGACACAATGGAGAAGTTGACGAGACAATACTTGAAGGAAGTAGTCTTGAGACATGGAGTGCCAGTTTTAATTATTTCTGATCGAGACAGTAAGTTTACATCTCATTTTTGGAAATCGTTGAATGAAGCCCTAGGTACTCAACTGGATATGAGTACGGCTTACCATCCACAAGCAGATGGTCAAAGTGAGAGGACCATCCAAACGTTAGAAGACATGCTACGAGCATAGGTGATGGACTTCGGAAAGGGATGTGACAAACATCTACCATTGATAGAGTTCTCCTACAACAACAGCTCTCATACGAGTATTAAAATTGCACGTGATCGACAAAGGAGCTATGATGATAAGAGACGTAAGCCATTGGCGTTTCAAGTTGGGGATAAGGTTATGTTGAAAGTATTGCCCTGGAAAGGAGTGATACGTTTCAGCAAACGGAGAAAGCTGAACCCTCATTATATTGGACCTTTTAAGATCCTCGCCAAAGTTGGAACGGTTGCATATCAACTTGAGTTACCCGAGCAACTAAGCCGTGTTCATAGTACCTTTCACGTCTCAAACCTTAAGAAGTGCTTATCCGACGAACCGCTCGCTATTCCGTTGGACGAAATCCACGTCGACGACAAGCTCAATTTCATTGAAGAACCGGTTGAAATTATGGACCACGAAGTTAAACGTTTGAAGCAAAGTCGCATTCTAATCGTAAAGGTCCGTTGGAATTCAAGAAGAGGTCCCGAGTATACTTGGGAGCGCGAAGACCAAATGCAGAAAAAGTACCCTCATCTTTTCGCTAACCCTGAATCCGCGTCTCAAGCTACGTCCTAAGCTTTGAGGACAAAGCTCTTTTAACGGGGAAAGGATGTCACACCCCGTAAATTTCAGGTCAACATTTTAAACCTTTCCGATTATTATCTTTGACTTTTACATGTTACGTTTGAATCTGACAGTTTACCGGGAAGTTAAACCGCGTAAATCTGAAAAACGTCATCGGGCGCGTCCCGGCATCGGTTATTAATTAATTTAGGCCTTATATGAGATATTTTAACTTTTCTAAGTGTTTCGTGATTTTTAATCACTTCCGATATTAATTTTAGGGTTTTATCTTTTAAATTGCGTTTTTCGCGTTTTTGACCAAACGGAACCCCGAAAACCCGCAATCTTTTCGTGTAAACTCGAGTTATCATCCGTCAAGCATTGTAATGCTAAAAATTTCGTTCACCTCCCTCTCTTGACATATTGGACGCCTAAAACTCAAGACCAAAACACCTTGAGCTCTAAATTAATTCATGAAGCATCTTTTGGATTTCCCATGCATGTGATCATGTAAGCATAAGATAGTGACTTATGAGGGAGTCACTCTCATGCACTCTTCACTAGTTTGACCTTCCCATGTGACACATACATGTATGTAAGGATTCTACTTGTACATTTGACCTCAACATGACCAACTTATGCATCTATAGTGAACCATGATTTAAAATTTGAACCCATTTGGGTCCTTGTAACTAGTTTCGGCCGAAACCACAAAGGCACACCCCTTTGGTGTGTGTTAGCCACTTGATGCTTCCAACCAAGTCATAAAACCCTAGTTCACTCCTATAAATACATCTTATATCATACACTTAGGGTTATCATTCCTATTTCAAAGCCACCAACATTTTCTTTCTCTCCTCTCTTCTCTCCACCCTTTCTTCTAACTCACAGGCAACAAAAACCCCTCACTAGGGTTTGAGTTTCCTTTGATTTCTTACAAGATCTAATCATTTCAAGTTCATTTCCAAGGTTATCTAAGTTATATCCAAGTGTTGTTTGGTTGATTTCCAAGGGTTTTCTCAAGGTTATAAAATTAGGGTTTCTAATTTTATAAGTGGGTTTTATAGATCTAGTCATTTTGGGTATAGATCTTGTGATTCTCTACTTGTTTCTTCATTCTTGTAAGCATTCATGGCCCATCTCTTGTTTCATTTCTTTATTTATATGAATAATTGTTCAAGTTTTTAATAGTCCCATGTGTTTGTGTTACTTTTATAAAAAGAAATGATAAAAATATCTTGACAACTTTTATAAAAATGGAAGTATTATGTTTGTTGTTTTATAAGCTATGGTGAGATGAGTTGAAAAGTGGGTTGCAAAAATATATATTATGAGATTAGGATAGATTAAGAGTGGTTTTGTTGGTTAGTTTTGGCGAAAAAGAAGTTAGGTTGGACTCGACACTATGGCGGTCTTATGGTTGAGTCTATGGTACATATTCGAAAATATGAGTTGCTGATTGAAAATGTAAAAGAGGTTGTAGGACACTTAAAAATGTTTTCAATAGTCGAAAAAGTAGTTTTTGGATAGCTCGTTTCGTATAGATAGATTTCCGTATATTAAACACAAAAAACAGACTTTAAACGGCCAAGTTATGACGAAATGAATTTTGAAACACTTTTTGAAAAAACAAATAATGTAGTTGCTGATTGGATTAATAAATAAGGTTTATAGACACTTTTGGGCTTAGTTGAGCTTTTAAAACCTTAGCGAAACGTATAGAAACCTTAGGATATTAATTAGAAACTTTAGAGATGTAATAAACATTTTTATGAGATGTCGAGACTAACAAAAATGTAGGATTTCTAAAAATGATATATTTTAGCACATATTAGTTAAGTGAACATATGAGTCAAGCGTTTAGGTCGAGATAGTGCGTTTAGAAAATATGGATATATCAATTTATAGGGGACGGTATTAACGTCCCGAAACTAAAAACTTACCCAAAATAGAAAGTTACTAAAAATGACAATTTTCGGATAAACGTCGGAACTTAACGAAAAACTCTATAAATTTATTTAGTCATACTTTATTAAATAAACTAAAGCGCAAACACACATGGATGTCTTTTCTCTTGAAAGCGTATCGTACAAGTTTCGGTTATCTTATCGTTTTCCTAAGACGCTCCGTTTATTTAGGTCGCTGTGTAGGATCCTTCGGCTTTATACTTCTCCCGATTTATTATCAGATTCAACCACTTCTTAAGGTTGAGTTCCATAGCCCCACATTTGTACCGATTTACAAATGCTTTATACTTTGGGGTGAGAAACATTGTTTGCTTTTAAAATTGGACACAAGTTCTTAACATGAGTTTTACATGTTTATGTGTTGCCTAAGTTTGCTTACAAACTACTATTGCCCGAACTATCATGAACCGTTAGTCACCTATGGCCAATTGGATTGGCTATGTGAGCGCGAATGAATAAATAGATCTATTAGGACTAATTACCCCTATCTGGTTTGGTTCTAAATTAGCTGCGAACAAACGGATATATGTCATGTCGATCAAGTCTCCGCGTTTGTGGGGTCCTTTTGGTTTGGGACACCAGTTAAGGGCATGAATACTATGTGACATGATATGATATGCCCTGTTGTTATTAGCATCAGTGTCATGAGCCTAGCGCAGCAGTAAATACTTTTTATGTGATGCTGGATCTGTTATAGTAGTCGCATACATTTTGAAATCTTGTGGTCCACTCTTGTACTAACTTAAACCTACGAATTCACCAACATTATGTTGACGTTTTAAACATGTTTTCTCAGGTGCTTAGCTTGGCTTGATTCTTGATTCTAAATGTGGAGTCTAGTGGACTGATTTACTTTGCCGATTTCAAGACTTATCTATTTATATACTCGTTGTCATTATCAAACTTTGTTATGCTTCCGCTACTTTTAACTTTCATATGATCAATTGTAAAACTTAAATTAATTTTCCTTATGCAACGAGTACAAATTTTTTTCAAACGTCCATGATTAGTGGTCGTTCATTATTGCTTTGTGTTCGGACTGTTATGATGTCACGCCCTCGGACACGTATTCCGTCCAGGCCCCGTTTAGGGGTGTGACACCATTGTTGAGATGAAAAGTAGGGAAAAACTATCCACCCGCCCGATAACAAGTTGGCGTGTTTGCATTGATTATCGTAAGCTCAATGGTGCTACTTCAAAAAACCACTTTCCGTTACCATTCATTGACCAAATCATTGAAAGGCTATCAGGTCAGAAGTTTTATTTCTTTTTGGATAGGTATTCTGGTTATAATCAAACACCCATCTACCTTGAGGACCAAACCAAAACGAATTTCACTGCCCATATGGCACCTTCGCATTTCAAAGAATTCCATTTGGTTTGTGTAATGCACCAGCTACTTTTCAGCGCTGCATGATGAGTATTTTTTCTGATATGGTAGGAGAGTCATTAGAAATTTTTATGGATGATTTTTCTATTTTTGGTCAATCTTTTGAGGATTGTTTAGGACAATTAGAAATTGTGTTAAAAAGGTACACCGAGACAAACCTTGTTTTTAGTTGGGAAAATAGCCATTTTATGGTCTGAGAAGGAGTTGTACTAGGGCACGTGGTCTTCGAGAAGGGATTTGAGGTTGACCGTGCCAAAGTATAAGTAATTTCCACACTCCCACCACCTACTAGTGTCTGCTCATTTTTAGGACATGCTGGCTTTTATAGGCGATTTATTAAAGACTTTAGTGCAATATCAAAACCTCTATGTAATTTGCTTTTAAAAGATGCACTATTTGACTTTGATGAATCATGCATAAATGCATTCAACTTGCTTAAACAAAAACTCGGTAATTTTTTTTGAATCCTTGGTTCGGGAACTTATTGATGGATAATACTTCAATTGAAAGTATTATATGTTGGTGTTCTTTTACCAACTTGGTAAAATTATTCTTAATTTCACCAATTCACAAGAAAAATCGAAAAATCCGGAAGAGCAAATATTTTTGTATTTATTTAACTTTTACATATACTAAAAAGAAAAGAAAAATATTTTTTTACTTTTTAAATTTTTAATTTTTTTGTATTTTTGATTTTCTCAAAAGCGTAACTTTCGAAGACGAAAGGTTCTTCAAATCACGATCGACAAACGTAAACGAAGGAATCTTAATCACAAATCCCCGGCAGCGGCGCCAAAAACTTGGTGTTTATAGTTTTAATACGTAATAATATCCAAAGTAAATAAAATTCTAAAACTACCCTTGAGGATAAATGTAGTAGGAAAAATCTTACAAAAATACTACACGTAAGAAACCGGCAAGTGATTACCGAGTCGTTTTCTAAAAGATTTATTAAATTGAGTCCTCGTTTTTTATTTGGACAACGACTTGAATTGGTTCGAAGATGATTTGTTTTTTAAAATCTTAATAGTGAGCAAATAAAGAGACAATTAAACCTAACTATAAAAAAAACGATAACGGGAATTAAAGTAAACACGACAAATAAGCTAGAATACTAAAATTAAACCCCTAAATATTTTTCTAAACTTTTTCTAATCCTAAATGATTATTTAAAAGTAAAAAGCTAAGGAAATTCTAAACCGAGAGTAATTTAAGCTAAAAACGAAGAAAACGAGAACGGGGATTGAATCCCGTTCTTTAAAAAGTGACCTTTCAAAATATTAACCCTATGGAAGTAAATTTCAACCTAATCCTAGAATAAGATAAAAGAAAATTTTATAAAAAAGAAAATTATTTTTTTGATTATTTTTCTGTTTTTTTATGATTTTTTAAAGTTTTTAACAAAACTAAATGATTAAAAATACTAAACTTTGAGTTAAAAATCTAAGAAGAATACTAAAAATAGCTTATAGTAAACAGAATGCAGGAAAAATGTAAAAACTTAAGAAGCTAAACTTAATAAGACGGGGAAAATCGAATAAGCACTCGAAGTGCTTATTATAACTAGATTTCAAAAAGGTGGCAAAAGGTTAAACAATGTACCTTGAGACGTAAAAGTCCCAAGGGCACGTTGGTGAGGGTGTGTGTTGTGAGGTTTATAAAAGGGTGAGACTAGGTTGAGGTCGGGGGTTTGAGTCTTGCTCACCCCCGACTTCCTTGGTTTCCCTTTTTTTTATTTTGCAAAAACCTAAAAAGCAAAGTTGTAGAAAAGCTAAAAACTATCAAATTTAATAAAAGCTATTATTTTTGAAACTCCCTAAATAAGCTAGAAATCAGCTGAAAAGCCAACAAATTGCATACAACTACTTTTTGAACTTAAACAACTAATAAGCTAAATTAAACTAAGTTCTAAGCAAAATAAACACCTACTAAGTTAACCCTATCCTAATGAGCTAATTTTGAAAAGAAATGAACAGACAATTTAAGCAAGAATAAGCTTAAATAAGCACAACAGTACTAACTTAGATTTAGTACTGCTAACTTTAATTTTTAATGCTGCTTCCACTAAATGACTTAGTAAGCTAAGGACAATAACAAAATAAGCTAAAACTAACTTAATAAACTATTCTAAACTAGAAATAAGCACAAAGAAGCAATCCATAAGCTGAGGATTCGAAATAAGCACTTAGTGAAAAACTGAAAACCAAACAAATAACTTAGCTACTTTGGGCTTATTTTTAATTATGCAAACAGATCCTTATGGATTTCTAGCTTATACTACCTTAAACCTTAACCAAAAAGCTACATGAAACAACTTTTAAAAATCAGTTTGAAAATCAAATGCTTATTGAAAAAGCTCCTTGAAAACTGCTTATTTTCTTAGTTTGTACTGAGTTTGAAAAAAAGACAAAATGCAATTTTTTAGCTTAAAAACAGATAGACAAATAAGCTCATTTATAAAAACTAAGTTCAAAAAGATGATCATTATCCTACAAACTACTCTTAAACTAAAAATCAAATCCTAAAAACTAAATTTACCCTCTGAAATTTAAGACTGAAATGACCATATGTTATTCTAAGCTGCTGATGCAATTGACACAAATTTAGCCAAAAACTCAAGTCCAACAAGTGCAGGCTTACTAAGATAACACTAAAACAAGTATTATTAAAGCAACAAACACAACTAGAACTAATTTGATCTAATAATGCTTAAATTCTTGATCTAATGATCACAGATTCAAACTTAACCATCTACAATCCTATGAAAACTTTATTAAACCAAACTAACTTCCAAATTCTAAACTTATAAACCTAAAAATTAGATTTAAGATCAACTTAAAGGAACACAAGGCATATGGCAGTACTAACTCTCAGTTAGTACTGCTATGCCGAACACCCTTTTAAAATGTTAAAATCCAAATTAAGCTTATAAATTTGAAATTTAAAGAACAAGTTACAAATACCAGATATCATTAAGCTATACTAAGACCTAATAAGCACTTTTTAAACAGACAAATAAGCTAGAACAATAAGCTAATCATTATTCTAACATTTTTGGTTTTTTCACTGTTTTATAGAAAATAAGAGTTAATTAAGATTCTAAATTAATAAGCAAACAAATTAAGCTTCTAACCACTATATTAAGCATTAATAAGCTAATCTAAACAGCAATAAGTAAACAATAAGCCATGATAAACTAAAATTCAAAGCTAAGCAGTAAAAATAAATTGAGAACTTACAATTGCCTTTGCTCTAAACAAGGCTTATCAAATTGCTCTTATGAACTATCAACAAGCTCCAGCTTATCCTAGGATAAACTTGGTGGGGTCCTAGAAGCCCATCCCTTATTGGCTTCCCTTCCATAAGAAGCTGGTGTATTTTTTTTGAGAGAAGATGTGTATCTTATTAAGCTTAGTTAAGCTTTTAAGAGCTAAACTAAGTGAATTGTAGCTTATTAGTTAAAATGACAGCTGATTGAGCTTATTTAAACAGTGTAGAGAGCAGGATTAAACTAGATTACTTAATAATGAAAACATGAATTGGACATTAAACTTTAATGAAAACAAACTCTTTATTTATTAATAAAATTCATTACAAAGCTGAGACAAAGGAAATTACATTGATTTTAAAACAATAAGCTAAAAAATTACATGATAAGCTAAAACTACAAGCTACTATTTAAAACTACTCCTAGATGATCCTTGTGAGTGAAGCAGACTCTCTATTTATAGAGCAAGAGAGAAGCTTCTAGTCTGATTAGGACGCTCCTCTTAGTCTTGATCATGTCCTTTCAATCATTGCCAATCATTGGATGCTTAATCATAGCCCTTTGATCAAAATGAGCACACGGATTGCCAAGCTGGCAATCCCACTCTTTGGGAGTGAGTGTGTTTCTTTAACACTGAATCCAATGCAAATTTCCCTTTTCTTGTGTGTTTCTTTGAATCCACGCGTCATTCCTTTTGTACATCTTGACCAATGAGAGCTCTTGGTGACGTATTTGTTGATGACTTGGCACTTAGTACTTGGTATCTTCTGGCCACATAGCTTAATTGAGAGAGCGTGGGTTTTTACCCATGAATTTTTACACAGGGTTGAATTGGGACGATGGGATGAATAGTAACAACGAATTTTCCCGCGCCCTATTTTTTTCTTTTTATAACATTGTTTGACCCGGGGGTAAAGAGGTGTTGACCTGGGCTCGGGTAAAAGGGAAATTGGGCCACAGGTTTATATGGGCTCGGGCAAAGGGTTTTAAGGGATTTGGTTATAAAAGAGTTAACAACCGTTAGTTCTTTATTAACAAAGGACTAACGGTGTTAGGGTTTTTGGGACTTTTTGTGAATTTGGTTTAACATTAAGGCTCATTTGGGTATTTTGAGGGTTTTGGCATTTTATGGGCTGACCATTGTTGACCAAGGGTTGACTTTTGATGACCTTTTTCTAGAAACTTCCGACTCTTGTGCACTCTATCCGTTCCCGTGTTCGTGTTAGTCCGGTTTTGACTGTTTTCTTGTGATTTTTGCATTATCCGTACCTACACATTCACAAACAACAAAATACACAAATACAAGCATATTTTTGCACATTTTGATCATTTAAAGGCCATTTTTGGTATAGAAAGGATATGTGATTTTTCACATATCAAAATTCCCCAAATTAGGTGATTGTCGTGTCCTTACGCAATGTTATATGCTCTAAGACCAAATACCTTAAAACTTCCCCAAACTAGTCCTTTGAAAAGTAGCAAAGACTTTTGTTGGGAAAGTTAAGAAATCACAAGCTTTAAAACACCATATTTTCCCATTTTTCAAAACTTTTTCCATTTTTATGATTTATAACCTACAACTTATTCAAGCGTGACATAATGTATTGCTTTCATTATTCATTGATAACTTTGAGGATCACAGAACAAAAAGCACAATTGTGTCCAAATGGATAAATTCATCATCCCCGACTTTCACCTCTCCAAGCCAAGCTTAAAAACAAGATCATTGCAAAATACAAGTTATGATGCTAACACTACTCATAAAAGCTAATTGTGTATTTACTTTTCCTCCCTTATTCCTAATTTTGATAATTGATTCTATGTTTGGTTGAATAATTGAGCATGAATTATCGATTGAGTCACTTGGTTTATTTGGTTGCTAAGTGATTCCTCATAGTCCTAAGTGATAACAATTTTTTTTTTTAAATTAGTGCTTCGCCAATTTTGTTTTGTGCAACTTTATGCTAATGTGAGGGTGACGGTTCGGTTCGGGCTATAAAGTGAGTTTCAGTTCTGTGAACAGAACGCCGAACGGCTTTTTCCATAATCGTCCAAGTCCTTTTTCACTCTAATTGGTTTCATATTTTAGAAATCATGATTTTACGGTTTCATAAAATTTTAGGGGAGGAATATTGTCTTCTGTAATCTAACTCTCATTTAACACTTGACGATTCAATTTAGGGGGCAAACACCCGTACAAGGGGGAGCTTGAATTATCTCTCTGAGTCAATTCTCATTTTGATGATTACCAGACCATCTTTCATATAGCATTCTAATATTATACATGCATGACTACTAATACCTTTTCATGTAGGTCTCTTTCTCATTATTAGGGAACATAGACGCTCCTATCTAGAAAGTGTTTTCATATGGAAGCACGCGTTTGGGTTCTCGGTTTGTTACTCTCATTCATTTAATTTTCTTTTGAAATCCACGTTCTATTTCATATAGCATTTCATTTTATTGCATTTCCTACAAGTTTGGGTATATTTATTTTCGACGATTTTTTGTTTTGACAAAAGGAGGGAGAAGAAGTAAAAAAGCTCAAAATTTGAACCTTATAATTGTTTTGTTATTCAATAGTTTCTGTTTTGTCATCATCAAAAAGGGGGAGATTTGTTAATACAAATAACCATGAAATGTTTATTTATATTTTACGATATAATGGTAGTTTTTTGTTAAGACATAAACATATAACTTATCGAATTTCAGAAAATGAAAGTAGAAAATGAGATTCATTAGTTCTAAACCAATAGCTTACCTAACTCGTCTATTCATCAAACCATCCTTCATATTATATCTCTTAGAGTCAAAACACAAAAATACATTTTTAGAATAAAAATGTACACTTTACATTAAAATCTTCAAACATAGTTACATCTTAGTTAACATATCTTTCTCACTAAATTTGAACATGATCTCATAATTAAACCTTAAGTTCTTGTTAAATCCAAATTTGGATTTAATTATGTAGGCCGGTTCTTTTCTTGTTAACAAGCCGGTTCTGTTCCTAAATCTGACTGGCGGAAACGGTGAACAGTTAAAACTAGAAGAGTTAATAAATACCGCCATTCTCAATATTCTAATCTAATTTAGGATAGTTCATTCTTCCTTTTTATATTTTTCATCTGATCTATAATAGCTTTCTTTTTTTTTGTTTTATGTGGTTGATAGATTTTTTAATAAGAGAAGTTCTATAAGGTAATAAGCTAAAAATATTTTAAAGCAAACATTTGTTAGTAAAAATCAAGGTTATAAATAACGTGAGGCGTGGCTTGGCGGCATGGCCAAGCCTCACGCCTTTACAAGCCATGACGTGTCATGGCGTTTTTAAAGCGTCACAAAATATGAAAATATTTATAAATTTATATATTTATATCATATTACAAATATATTGAGTTTACAAAAAGTGTCATACATTAGGAATAAAGTCAAGAAACTATCTTTGCATGTAATCTTTTTCATTTCAATATAAAAATATGATTTTTAACGAAATTGAATTCAAAAAAGCCTCCATGCATCACGTTTTATCACGCCTTATCACGTTTTTCATTCCTCATCTCACGTTAAGCCTTAAGCCCAAGTCTTGATCTATTGCGTGGCGTGAAGGTCACGCCTCGCGCCTTTGCGAGGCCTTAGCGGCGCCATGACTCGCCTTTTAAAACCATGGTAAAAATACCATTGGCATCCTTATCTATACTATATTACTACATATAAAAGAGATTGGTATATCTCTCCTATTAATTATTTAAGTAATACATATTTATATGCACATTGTACAAGCTATCTATACTACATATTTAAGTAATATGTATTTATATGCACATTATACAAGCTAATATAGCACGTCGGTTACAAAACTTGAATTAAATAGTATCATTATGATCATCTCCACTATTAATTTAATAAAAACATGTTCAAAAATAATTAAATTTTATACCACTGAAGTTCAAAAATTAATATTAAATGTTGGTTGCACAAATGAATTTTCTAATTCGGCGTTTCGTCAATATTACTATCATTATCTTAAAGTCGTTATCACAAAAAATATGTAATCGGAAAGTATCGCTCACCAAAAATTTGATTACAGGGACCCGCCGCCAGATTCCGCGGGTACCCTGCTAGTAGGGATGAGCACGGTACCGGTCCCGTACCGTTACCGTACCAAATTAGTGATACCGATTTTTTCCGAGCATAAATTAGTGGTACCGGTACCGTACTGAACGGGATTCGGATACCGGTACCGGGAAATCGGGTTTTTCCCTCTTTTTTTTCGGGAATTTCCCGATTTGGTACAGGTCCTGTACCGAATTAGTGGTCCCGATTTTTTTTCCACCTTATTTCGTAGTCCCGGTACCGTACCGTATACTGGGAATCGGTACGGTTCCGGTTCGGTTTCGGGATTCGGGTCGAAATGCTCATCCCTACCTGCTAGTTAGTCCAAGAAGAAAAACAAAAGATTAGTCAATATCTAAATTAAACCAACCCATAACAACACCACTTGTAAATCAACCAAATACAACATATCAGACTTCCAACTTGAAATAACTACACTAGCAACTACCATCAAATCCCAAACACCAAACTGAACCTCTAACTCTAACCAACTCAATCACGTTCTTTTTCTCACATATTCACATCTTTTGTAAGATTTTACATTCATCTGATAATAACTAATTAAAAATCCCATCAGTATAGCATACTAAAAAGACTGGATTTATAATGCACACGATCTGTTTGATAAAATGTCTCAAAGAAAAATCATAATTCAATTTTTACTAATTTTTCCGTTTTTCGTATGGGTATGTCTGAAATTAATGGATTAGATTGGGATTGTTAATTTAGAAAGCATACAAGCAAATGCAGATGATTTACTGTCGATTTGAGACGTGAACTAAAAACTAATAATGATGACAAGTAAAGCCATTATTAAATGGCCGAAGCAAGTAACTACGTCGTTAGTTGAGCAGTTGATTAAAGCGGAAAGGAATGTAGAAAAAGCTCTTACTGTGTTTGACTCTGCTTCGGCAGAGTATGCTCATGGATTTCGCCACGATGAGAAGACGTATGGAGTTATTGTTATGAAGTTGTTGTCGGCGAATGAGTTTAGGAGAGCTGAGGATATTGTTGAGAGAATGAGAAAAGAGGAGTGTAAAGTTACTGAGGATATATTTTTGTCCATGTGTAGAGCTTATGGGCGTGTGCATAAGCCTTATGATGTGATGAGGATTTTTCAGAAGATGAAGAAATATGAAAGTGAACCCACATTGAAAGCTTATATTACAGTTTTCTCCATACTTATTGATGAAAACCAGTTGAAGGTGGCATAGAAGTTTTATAGGTATATGAGACAATTGGGATTTCCTCCTAGTGTTCCGTCACTTAATGTCTTGATTAAAGCTCTTTCGAAGAATAGTGGAACTATGGATTCGGAAATTTGAATATTTCGTGAGATCCCTAATCACGGGTGTATTCCAGATACGTACACGTATGGAATGTTGATTAAAGGGTTGTGTAGAATAGGGAAAATTAGTGAAGCCAAGGAGCTTTTGAAAGAGATAAAGACTAAAGGCTGTTCACCGAGTGTTGTCACTTATACTAGTTTAATTCATGGGTTATGCCAATTGAAATATTTGGATGAAGCTAAGGCTTTGCTTCAAGAAATAGAGGCTAAAAGTATTATTGCAAATGTGTAAACCTATAGCTCTCTTATGGACGGTCTATGCAAAAAACGGGCGTAGTTCTGAGGCCATGGAGCTATTAGAGGTGATGATTAGCAAACGACATAAGCCCAACATGGTAACTTATCGCACCCTGCTTCATGGACTATGTAAAGAAAAAAATCTTCGAGATGGTTTAAAAATATTTGATAGGATGAAGCTTCAAGGATTGAAACCAGATGCAGGTTTGTATTGGAAAATCATTAACATTTTTTGTGATGGTCATAAGTTTCAGGAAGCTGCAAACTTTCTTGATGAAATGGTTTTTGAGGGAATTCCTATCAAGAGAGTAACTTGGAGTCTTCATGTTAAGATTCATAATACTGTTTTCCTAGGTCTTTGTAATGCAAATGATTCAAACCGGGCATTTCAGATATATAATAGCATTCGAAACAAGGGAATTAGTGTAGAAGCCGAAACTTTTGAGTGTCTTGTTTCTCTTTTTTGTAAAAAACTCGATCTTTATAAAACAATTCTTGTTTTTAGTGAGATGGTTAGTGATGGATGCACTCCTGGTGAAGATACTTGGAATGAGTTCATTTGCAGAGTTTGAGGAAAACAAAAGGCGCTAGATGTTGTTGACTTGATGAGTGAAGTTCTGTCTGGGAATTAAATGTGACAACCCTTTTATAGGTAATTTCGTCTTTTTTTGTCTTATAGATTTTGATTTTATATCTCCTAATGAACATGTTTATTATGTATGATATATGTCATAATATCACCATGCCTCTATCTTATGGAGATTACTCTATATAAAACTCTGTATCATGGATGTCTTGTAGTGGCCTTTTATATGTCCCATAAGTTAAATGTTAAGCTAAAATTTAACCCCAAAGTATGTTTCCCTAAAGTTAACTTTAAAGCTTTGTGGTATTGATTTTGGTTCATGTGATTAGAAACTTGATTCTTAACAGTTTTTTCTCTGCTGGGGATTTTAGGACCAATAGTATATGCACGGAGAGTTGATCGTTGCAATATTTGTTGGATGAATAGTGTAGTTTTTTTGTCAAAATGAGCATATAAGATTTTCCCTCATACGTGTTACAAATTATAAAGCAAATTATCTGATCTTTAATCTTGTTTTAGAGGCAGCTACTTATCAGATTAGACTCTATTCATCAAGTAAACTACAGTTAGCAAATTTGATCAAACCTACGGTTTAAACATTCTTACCGTCGTAGATATCACTCTAAAGTAATTTTCTTCTATGCAATAGAAATTTCATCGATACAACAGGGACCAACATCACTTGATAGTGTAACTCGAGAAATGTTTTATTATCTTACTATTTATGATTTATAACAGATAACATCTAGCATACAAAATGTTATGATCCGTAACATTGTTTGTTTCAAGTGTAACCAATATAGAAAGTGTTTCAAATTTTTGGGTGCTAACCATTTTTGTGGTTTTATTGTGCAGGTCGCGGCTTGAAAACTACGACAAAAATTAGGGGATGTGCGTAGTATAAAATGGTTTGCCATTTTAATGCTATTGGGCAATGCTATGATATATTCACAACGTTCATTGGTCTAACTTAAGTCTTTTGTGACCCCATCTTAACGTATTAAGGGGTAATGTTATGTTATGTCACAATAAGTCTGTCATGACGCACTGACCTGTGTTGTGTACGCACCGACCTGTGTTGTGTACCTGTACAGGTCAAGGGAAACATTTCACATTAGTCTTGTGAACTTACAAACCTTTTGCAACCTATATAGGGACAAAAGTCCCATGATCATTTCACAGTCATGTGTTCGTATATCTACGATGCTGTATTTTGGTTCTTAATCTATGATCAAGAGTTGCAATCACATTTTACTAGATTATGGATTGACTTCTTATACAATTTTGCAAAGTGAAGCTGCCTTTATTAGCATTTAATTTTTAGCTAAGAGATTAAGCATAAATATAAGCAATTACAAAACTATTGAATTTTTGTTGAAGAGTAGTTGACAAAAGTAAATTTTTTTATTAAATGATCAAACAGAGTAAAAAGTGTGAACCTAAACTCGGTCCATTTATCAGATGGGTTGCTCGGTTTTGACCATAACCTGCAACTCTGACTCATTTATTTTTGTGCTGTTTAGCTAAGTAATTCTGATCGAGTTTGGAAAAACTAAATTTTGATTTGTCATAAATTCCAATCTATTTTTGTACTAAAACTTATCAAATCACAACTCAGTCGACCTTAAATTAAGTGAATTGCTTCATAAAGTTCAATTGCTTTCCAGCATATGGTAATAAGGTTGAAGGCTTAGTAAGAAGGCTATAATGCCGCGCTAACGAAACTCCAATTTATCTATGACAATATTTTCATTCTTCTATATAACAATGATACAATGTTTTCCCAGACACTGGAAAATCTAGTGGAACTCTTTTCAATGATATACAAAGCAGACACACGTAGCACGTGAGTAATTACAGTGTCGTGTCGGATATGAGGCGTACATCATAGATATTCTGTTCTTTTCCTGTGCCTGCGTCGGCAACATTTTCAGTTACTTTGGTTGAGAATAGTTGGTAAACTTGGTATAAGAATCTTAGCATAACATGAACTTACCAACTTCAGCTGTGATTCATGGGCCAAAGGAGTTAGCAATTTTTTTGCTGTGGAACATTATTGTTTAACTTCAGCTGTGATTCCTGGGCCAACAGTTAACTACTAAGGTGTTGTTTGTTTGATGACTTTTGAAGCTTGGATGTAACTTTAACTTTGAAATTAATTGTTTGGTAATATTTGTAAAGAAAATTTATGGGGTTTACTCCCACTGACAAGTACTATTTGCAATCTCTACTCAAACGTGGGTTTATCAATTTATGGTGGGTCCATTGCATAAAGCTCTTTGTCTCATTCTTGTATCTCTTTGTCTTATTCTTGTATATAAATTTTATGAAATAATAAAATTTTATTTTAATCTTTTACTATTAATTTAAAATAATATTTTTAATTAAATATAATTTTTTCTCTTACCTAATCAAAACCAAATCCAAATCCAAATCTAAATCATAAACCCATCTACAAACCAAACGGGCCATAAATATTAGTTTATTACACACCAAAAAACCAATAATAAAATCTATCTATTATCTATCTATTATCTTCTATACGAGGCATGCAGACCCGTGCGATGCACACGGCTTGCTATGTCTTTTCCCTACCCTCTGCTATTTGCTCCTGTGTCAAAAAAAATTCTCATGTGGTTACTTGCATAATGATTTTGTTCAATGTTGATGCGTTAGTATGATTGTGTATACTTTGGGAATTGACCGTGTAATGTTTAGATGCGTTGTTGAACATGCAAACCCGTGTGATGCACACGGGTTGTATCTAAGTGTTTATTGCATAATAATCCAGGCTACTTCAAAATAAGCCTTAAGAAAGGAATAGTAATAATTAAGTGATTTTTTAAACTTTTTCTCGTAAATATTTTTATACAATCAAACAAAGCACAAAAGATATTCGAGAGGTAAAGTTCGACTTGTTAAACATTACATATAATATACCATATCATCGTAGAATTCCCATAACTAAAACTACTCATATATTAAATTTTCATCGTAAATACCACACTGATTAGACCAAACAGCTTCCATAGATCTTCTTCCACTACGGTACCCATCTGCATGTTAACAACCTGGAATACATATCAAGCAGTAAGCTTCTATCAAAGGATAATAAAAACAGTTAGATTTGTGTATGTCTGCTTAAAATAGTTTACTACCCTTTTCATGTGCTTGCCGACACTTAAAGCTACCCCTTTCATGTGATAAAAATAGTGCTACTCCCCATCTCCATCTCTGTTAGGACCGAAGAGCCATAACAACTCATCACACAACCATCCAGATATATGAGATAGAGAACTTAATGATACCTTTCACTTACGACCACATTGCTAGAAAACTGTACTCCCATTATAATGCTTGATTATATAGGTTTGCAATAATCTTCTGGACATTGGTTCTAAATTTATTTTCAAGTTATCAGATAAAATTGTTGGGGTTTTCATGCATTAGAAATGACAACAGTCGCTTTTGGTGTATTCGGTCAGCCTATGACTTCACCTCAGAGAAGTAATTGCAGGTTTTTTAATGCTTGCCATATCGTGTTCCAGGATAATACTTTTTACCCATTCGTGATTAGTATAATCCAACCATTTTTCATAATTCCCAAACTACACATATGGCAACATAAAATTTCATTGTTCTTAACTCCTGTCCTTGTACTGTGCGGTGTGTGTGTGTGTGAGTTCTACAGCAGCTGCCGATCATCACTCTCAAATGAACTGGCGTTAATCACACTCTCCTTATATTAAGTGCTTATTAGCTAAGCCTTTATAGGAGCTAAAAAGTTTGGGGTGTTTGGATACAACTGGTTACCTGCTTATGATAAAGTAAAAATAATTAAAATTAGTACATGCTTATATTTTGTATGAAGATAAGCAATCAAATCACTTAATCCCAAACACCCCCTAATTTACCTTTAGAAATATGCATATAAGCAGGTGCGTTCACCGAGGCTGAAAAGTAAGTACAACATGTAACGGGTAAAACCCGGTAGTTTCATCCATTTAACATATGAATAAAGTAGTTATAGTGATAAGAAAATATGTCACCTCTATGTCCTTGACCACTGAATCATTCATAAGCAATGGCAAAAGTAGACGACAACTCTTGCTGATAATTCTGAGCAGCTCCGGTTGAGTCTTGTTTCTTTGAACTGATGGAACCTTTTCTCATATGTTGTCTCTGCTTGGTTCTTGGTGATCCAAATCTTGACGGGTTGGTTTTACACTTTTAACCACCAAAGTTGGACTAAACTTTCAAACTGAGACTTGTTTATATCCGAGAAAGCGTCTCCAACAGAATACAAATAGTAATATAATATACTTAGAAAGGAAGATTCTGACCCGTGTTCACTCCTGTTCCATGTAGCTGCAAAGGTTGATCTGGTTTGTTGTAACTAAGATCAATGAAAGATCCTTCACTGATATGGATTTCAGAGAGCACAACCATGTTTGCCAGAGTATTGTTTCTTAACGGATAAGTAGTTAAGAGTGCTTATAAACATAAAAAATGTATGTTTATGAACTTTTTTAGTTTCAAATAAGCTCATAATTACTGCGCAAAGAAGTGATGAGAGAGATAGAGAGTAGAGATAGAGAGAGAGACTCCATTTTTAGGTTCACATGACTTCGACGTTGTAGCTTGCTTCATGATCATGCTACTTCTCTAGTTATCTATTTTTCTATTTATCCTCATCATATTCTAGGGTTGTAATGGTGAATATCACTAATAACTGTACCTTTTATGTAAGAATACTCTTAACTACTCAACCAAATCGAGGAGCTCTCACAAATTCTTGGTGGGTTTTAATTGTCTCACATTTTGAGCAATAAAACGTTCTAACCCGAGTGGTCAACATTGACACAAGTTTTTAATCCCTCAAAAAATCTGAGTCAAGCATTCAATATCATTTACATCTCAGGCTTGCCTCTTCTGCTCAATAATAAGTCGTCAAAATGTATTATAATTCATCAGATTTTTATGCAGCAAATCTATTCAATTTCAATCACTGTTTCAAAATTCAAAATAATCTAATGCCTGAATGCGCTCTCGCTATTAAGGGGTGTTTGTTTAGACTGGTTTCTAGGGATTACGTATGTCTTATGAAACCTGAACATCTCAGAGGGTCCAACTTTTTCGGTATCATAAGAACATGAGATTATGACTATTTGAGCCTATATGCATTGTCAAAATTGAAACTTTTTCATATACCTTAATCCTAATATTGCTCCTAAAAAAATAACTAGAATAAATTAAGTAATAATTAATGACAAATTAAAAAAATTTCGTCCATTACACTAATACTGCTCAATGCTATCTTGCAATAAGAACAAATAACTTAATTCATATACCTTGGCACCCTCTTCTTTCAATTCTAGGTCGATAGAACAAAAGAGTACTGATCTAATGACCATCATAGAATACTAAATTGATTAGTTTGGAGTTACTAAATTTTCAAAAATCTTTCTGTACATTAAGAAACATAGTTAGAATCACGACCGAAACATTATAGAAAATTGTATCATTAGTCAAAAATCGCGCGCATAAAAAAATTAAATAAAAGGGATTATGAGTTTCAGGCTAATGGTGGTTTAAAATGATCAAAATCTTTGCCTCTGAATTGTTGACCTTGTTCCATTGTTGATCTCAAAATCAATGTTATAAAATAGGCATCAATGTTGGACAGTGTAGGATATTTAAAATTATTTGGATGATGAAGGGTTGTGTTTGCATCAATGGTTGTAAATGCAGAAAATAACCGCCCTTGTATTGAGTTCATTAAGTTTAAGAGCCAACCGTAGGTTGATTGATTCCCCAAAAAAATTTGTATTAGAGAGAGTTTTCGATTATGGGTTGGAAGATTTTAAAGATAAGTTTTATAGTTTGATTGTGTCCCATTAAATTAAGGGGTTGAATCTTTTAGTATAATAGATAACACACTTTAAAAAAAATTCTTTAATTAATTTTTTTTATAAATAACATTTAACAACAACTTGACAAATGGCATTAAAAAGTTAATAAAGGAAAAGAAAAAATAGTCTCTAATTACTCCATATAGTGGATAAAATTAATAAGCTTTTACACCATGAAAAATAATTTTCGGTACATTATACTATCTAACGATTGTCGTGGTATTTTCACTCGCAAAATGTACAGTAACCCCCTTTTAATATTATTTAATAACGAGTGAACAGTAGATTTATAATAAACAATTAGGAGTTAGTTTGCTACCATAATATTATAATCACTAATTCACTCACTAAAACACACACACCACCTCTTCATCTTTTAAGTTTCTCCCTCATATTCTCTCTCTAAAAACACGGCGACCCTCATCATTCTCTCTCTAAAAATCCGGCCATCCATGCAGTTGTGAACCGTCCTCTGACATCCTATGAACACAAGGTCATGGTTTTTTTTAACTCTTGCTACATCTGCTTTTAATTTTTTATTAGATTGTGGTTTGGCTTTAACAAGTGTATAGTGTAGTGATTTTGTGGGTTTAAACCCTAGCCTGCAAAATCAATTGGGGATATAAATTTTCATGATCTAAAAAACAAAATAAAAAAATTTCCGAATCTAAAATTTTCTGTGTTTTTTTTCTGATAATAGGTTCAATCAATTCTCGATATCCATTACGGCGATATTAAATTTTGTGTCGTGGATATGGAACTGAAAACAATGGAGGTAAATTAATGTTACATGAGTTTTTCGTCTGTTATATATACAAGTTTTAGATTTTTAATGTTGTTTTGGTGATATTGGAAATAGGATTTGGCTGGGAAAGATGCTATTTGGACAGTTTTATATGCATATGGGATCTGAGAAGACGTGATATGGTGTGCCGAGAGATGTGGCTGTGGCGTTTGATTTTTATGGTAGCCAGGTTAGGCAACACTTATGTCTATAGAATGATTTTGACTTTCGGTTTTTGATTTTCTAGAATGGAGTCGGGTTACAGGTAGATTATGTTTCAAAGCATTGGTTATATTGAAATTGGCTGAATTAATCTTTTAGGTTATCTTAATGCAAACACATTTGGCGATGTTATGGTTCAAGTAATGATTTTGGGGGAAAATGTGAATAAGGACCCGGTGTTATTTACTTATTTTGGTTTTATATTTGTTAACGTTAGTAGATTAAAAACTGTTAACTTTATGTGGATTTATGAAGGTCTAACTGACCCGTTTTGACATGTATCGAAAATTAGTTTTTACTATCGGGATATTACAAGGATATATTTGCCACCCGTAGCTAGGATACTAAGTAGCTAATTCTTTCATTCATCTTACACGAACAAGTGAGCTTTGCTTTTTAATCGTCGTTTGTAGTTCTTTTATATGGTTTTTAGCCTTTTATCACACATAAGGCCAGATGATGAGTCTGACATTTGCCGTGCTGTTTAGATGTTACCAATGGACACAAGACCGGGATGCTTTTGATCAATGGTGTCCATTCAGTCAGGCGTGAAAACCCGGTGTCGATTAGCGCTTCAACGAGCAATCGTATAATTAATGGTAAGTTGGCAGAAGATAAAAGAAATGTGATGAATACGCTTATAAAAGGTTACGTTCAGTGTTTGGATTAGCTTATGGTAAAAAAGGAGAAAGAAAGCTTATAGACTTACTTAAGCTTAGAAGCACGAGGTTACAAGCTCATCAAAACTCCTCAGTAGCTTTTTTTGGGTATTTAAGCTTATAAGCTCCATAAAAAAGCTAAAACAAACACCCCTGTATTTTAGGTCAGATTTGAGGTTAACAGGCCAATTTATCCCGAAATAAGCAAATAAGGAGTCTGCTTTATCTAAACCCTGCAAGCTGTTATGTTATTATTCTTGCGATTCTGATCTCTTATCGATGATAGGTACATGCGTCATAATCATAAGTTCAAGAGATATAGGTTCAGGGAGTATGGTTTAGGGTTAAGAATTTCTGTAGATGCTTCAGTCTGTAGAATTTTAAGCACAAGATTTTAAGCACTTCAAGTTTTATCGTTAAGTCGTTTAATATTTACTGAAGAGTATTCCTCAGAAAAGCTTTTTATGCGGATTTGTGGATGAAATGTCAAATAGAAAGTCTCGCCAAATATATAATCGGGTCAATATGAGTATGCTTTACTGCTAATAGGTCTAAGGTGTTTTGAGTTTGCCTATCTGGAATGGTGTGACAGAAATGTTGGCTTTAAGCAAATGAACTGCCAATGATGCATCACTAACCATTAAAGAAAACAAAACAATAGTGTAAGAGACTAAGAGGCATCAGATTAACTAATGCAAAATAGTGATTGTGTCTCAACTATAGGTAAACTTAAAATACCCCTTGGCTTTCAGTTACCTATTATTGTTGAAAATGGGTGCGGTGAATACTGAGAACTGGTAACAGTTTCATTCAAGTAAAGTCAAAGTGCCCCTTGGCTTTCAGTTACCGGTAACAATTCTTTACTGTATGCAGTGATTAAGAGAATATCATATTCCGATTTTAACTGTAGGTATTTTCATACCCTACATTTATTAATTTACTCAAAAAAATTTACATACATGAAGTGTTGAAGATGAATAGCAGTAGTCCAGCTCCTTGCTGCACGAGATAACGATACCCCTTTTACTTGATCTCTTTTACTGTTTCGTTCATTTGTTTTAGTGAATTAACTTATACTTTAGATGGGTTTTTCATTATACTAATTATTGTTATGGTTTTGAAATTTTAATGTATGAAAAGATGCTTAGGATTGCTTATGTTTGAGGAAGTAGTGAACATAAGTTAAACATACTTCACAACTGTATAAAACATGATCATTCGATGATCAACTATGAAACTTTTGGTAAAGTGGACTAGGGAATATCAAGGAACAAGTTTAGTGTTCCTTTATACGATATAAATTATTCAAAGAAGTTCCCTATTGAATCCCTTTAGTTGACCTGCATTGCTTCCGAAAGTATCACTCTCGGATTTTGAGAATGGAAAAATCTCAGCTGATACCGACTCAAATAAGGGTGGGATGCCAGATAGGAAGTTGATCTCCAACATTAGTTTTTAATAAGTCTCGAAGTTGGAAAATACTCATTTTGACCTCAAGCCTCGAAACTTTTACTGAGAGGGTGAATTATGAGTATTTGGAGTCTCATTAGAAAATAGTAGGTCTGACCCTTAATAGTCGAAGCTTAAGACAAGTACAATATTATAAGTTGGTGAGCATTTTCTCTTTCGTCCTCGGGCCAAATCCTTAAGAAAGCTAAAAAGCGTTGTTTGAATTATTGGCTGCCAGGGTGTTTAGGATTGCTTATTTTTCTGATTATAAGTAAGTTTCTGAAATTAAACGGTCATGTCCTCCATCAAGGTAATAAGTATTTATTTTAAGATTTTTTACGGGGTGTTTGGGGCTGAATTCAAACAGCGGTTTAAAGGGGAAACTGGGTCGTTTTACGGGTCTTTGGAATTGCTTAAAAGCAAACCACCAACTACTAATGATGTCTTAAAAATAACTTTTTATAAGCTCGAGCTATGTATTCAAAATTTAAAAACTAAATAAGACCTGCTAATAAAGGTCGAAAAGGATGTGAACCAAATGAGATTATAAAATTTATTATGGGCATGATATGAATGGGTCGAACTGAATAATAATGAAACGAAGGTAACAAAGGCCTTGATGTTGTGCGCCATGAAATAAACTTTATTTTTGGAACAAACACCATGAAATAAAATGATAAGCAGTTTCTACTAGCAATTCCAAACACCCCTTAATTAATAATTTCTGCACCAATTCCATTTCAGTTTTTAATCGTGTACGTGTAGTTATGCCCATTCTGAGTAAATGAAAGCAGTTGCGTTTTTTGTGCTTTTATTATGCAGTTATGTTAAGAAGCAAGAACTAGCAATATATGGTTATATTCTTTTTTTAGCTAAGTTTCTGGTGCTCATATTCAGGTACATAGAGCTTCCCACCTCGCAACAAACTTTGATATGAACCGGTATGATTTGTAAGCAATTTCCAGTAGCACGGTTCCTGTGTTGGCAGACCTGTGTGCATAATAATGGGTCGGTTTGAGTATGTTCCGTCAAAAAGGTAAAATGAACATTCACTTTAAGTACCCACATTGGAGAGAACTGCAGTTTTAGAACCTGCAAAGAGATGATATGTAGTTCCTAGAATCAATTTACTCTCAGAAATGTACTAACTACTAACCTCCAATTTTCCGCAGTTTGAATACGAGACTCCACACTTCCTTAGTGAGGTAAAAATCCATGAAGACACTGTTCTCAATTTCTACTCTAGAATTCCTGTACTTTCTAGACACCAAATCCAGCAACAATGTTATAGGAGAGGTTGAAAACGCTTTATGCATCCTTTGAAAACACTTTGACTATCTGATCTTAGGGGACGCTTCCATCACCAACTCCAAGAGAGATGGGAATCCGTTGAATGATGACATTTCCCGGCCATTGTAAACATATTATGTTTATGATTTAACATGACTTTGAGTGATAACTAATTAACTATTAAGGATACGATCAAAAGCCAACTTCATATTATGTTTTAAGACTTTAACATGAGTTAACACCTTTACCAAAGTAAAAGTTACTACCTGATTCACACTTAGCATCAGCCATGCTTAGATGATGTTAGCATCACACATCATTACTCTATTCTTGATTAACCATAACGCCAAAGGTTAATTTTGACGCTCTTGAAATAACTACTTTTTTGAATCTATTGAATACCTTAAAATTTGGTTATTCTAACCACAGTGACAGATTTTTTAGAAAATAGGTGAAATTGTGTCCAACTAAAGTTTAAATTAATGAAAAAAATGTAATACAGGATTTGCTACTCAAACATTTTTCCATAAAAAAGAAATGTGGCTTCGCCCACGTTCGAACAGGAGACCTTCGGACTTCAGTGTGTTAGATTGACGTGATAACCATAAATGAATGCTAACATTAACAACATCGTAACGTAATTGTCACATATAGCCTGCTGCAACGTTTTCAAAACACACCGCAGCGAAGCGCGGGTTCAAATCCTTGTTTGTTACAACGAAGTTATTCAACAAGAATCACAAAAGAATCAAAAATCAAATATAGCATTCTAGCTATGTTTAAAAACTTACTTTCATATTTTTAAAAAAAATATTAAATATCTTATAAACTATTGATCGTTAAGTAAAACTAATTACACCATCATGTTGAGCATAGAATTATCTTTTGTTAGAGTGACACTTTTATATTTTTTCAACGAACTTCTTTTTCGAGTTATTTTTCATGAGTGTTGAAATTTACGCACTTTAAAATCACATGTGATTTGCGAAATCACATGTGATTGAAATTTGAAAATCTCATGTGATTTGAAATCACAAGTGATTTATAATTTGAACTTTAAAAAACATCAAATTTACAACTGACAAGTGATTTTCGTATTATCAATAATTCATACCTATTAAAAAACGAAAAAAAGTTTATCGAAAGTGTATCGAAGTATATACCTACTAAAACATAAGAAAATTCTCATCGCAATGGTATATATTTTGAAGCTTAACAATTTATCGTTTGCAAAATATTTTGTTTTTAACAAAAGGATGTTAAATGAGTTTTTTTAATTAGAAAATGGATACTTATGATTTTTTTAGAACGGCTATATTATTAACGAGCCTAGCAAGGAGCTAAGACTCAAGGAACAAAACAATTACAAAAGTGCAGTCAAAGGGCATTTAAGCCAATCAACCATATTTATTTTTCTCCTACCTCTAGCATTACACCAAAGAAACGCATAATGAACAATTAAATCAAAAAGAGGAGCCTTTGCTGGAACATCAGATGAGAAAATCAGCTTATTACGATAGTTCCATATAATCCACCAGGAAACGAGCATTGTACCTTCCAAATAGTCTTTCATCTCCCGCCTAATCTTCAACTCTCCTAACCAATTAAGCCAGTCTTGGTATGAATAGAGCCTGAAAACAAGAAGCCCCCACCATACTTGAATCTTTGAAACAATAACAGAAGCAATCAGACAAGAAAAGAATAAATGATTTATGGTCTCTACCCCAACCTGACAAACTGGACACACTATAGAAGGCACTTCTAACCCCCTCAAAGACATATTAAATCTGGATGGAAGCTTATTCCACCCTATACGCCAAGCCAAAATGTTCACTTTGATAGGAACCAGATTAATCCATCTTGTAGGCAACCCATCTAACAAACAATACGCATTATCTATACATTTTCGAACCGAGCCGACCGAAAAAAGCCCCTCACCATCCAGAGACCACAACCACCTATCATGATCCTCAGAAAACGCAACCATACTAATCTTGTTTGTTAACTCTTCCATTTGTATACTTTCAACACCCCCTAGGCGTCCTTCTAAAACCATAATGAAAACCATTATGTAATTTATCAAAAACAGTGACTTGTTTGTTCTCCTCTAAAGCAAACAAACGGGGAAACTTTTCTTTCAAAGGACCATCATCGATCTAATATTCCACCCAGAAAGAAGTATCTTTACCATTCCTCACTTTCTTTTGATCATACGAGAGCAAATCCACTCCTCTATCTTTTAACCGGGTCATACTACGTATACAATCAAGCCAAATAGACGACTTACCCACAAGAACAACTCGCTCAAGATTTCCACATGGCCCATGAATAGCCTTAATTACCGATACTCACAAAGAATCAGGTTGGATCATAAATTTCCAAATCCATTTAAAGAGCAAAGCGCGATTCATAGCAAACAAACTAGACATACCTAAGCCTCCAACATCCTTACTTGCGACTACTTTATCCCAATCAAACCACACTGTCTTTCTAACACCCGAATCCACTCCTCGAAAAAAACTACTTCTATAGGATTTTAGACGTCTAAGAACTCCAACCGGAACCTTAAAAAGTGAGAAATAATAAGTTGGTAAAGAACTCAATACCGATTTAGTAATAGTGAATCTTCCGCCAATTGAGAGAGTCTTGGCCTTCCACTTAGAAAGTCTCGAAACAACTTTATCAATAACCATATTCCATGCTTGGATCCGAGACATTTTGTCACACCCCGCCAATGCGGAAACATGAGGCGTAACATCATGGATATCATCATAACACAATGGTGTCAAAAATAGAGAAACACTAAATGCATAACTAAGTAATAAAGACACAACGTGTCATGACAATACCAAAAACTAAAAGAACGACATCTTGTATTAATGAAAAAGGGTCTCACCAATACAAGAACAATATCTCACGAACCTAATAAAATCAAATAACATTCAACAAAATCCATGCAACAAACATAAACAAACTCAGGAGCAAACTCCAATGCAATCCTAGCGGTCATTCTAGCCACCTCTCTTAACCTTAGTATTCTCATGAAGCTCACCTAAAAATGATGCTTAAAAACGTCAACACAACGGTTGGTGAGAGTCATAGGTTTAAGACACTCAAAACAAACCTTTAAATCCAATTACTGTGATAATTAAAACATAACATAGCAGGACATACAGCGTACTATCATACAAGCTAACATGCAATCACATCAATCCACATTGAGACGTTCACGCTCAATCCTCACACAAAACATAACAACAATGAGACGATCACGCTCACTCAAACAACTTACAGTAATAAGACGATCACGCTTACTACCAATCAAATCCATAAATGCCATGAGACGATCACGCTCAAGCACAACAATTCATACCATAAAAGCAAGTAGCACATAACATACAATAGTCACGTATAGCCCATGCATCATTTAAATCACATTATCACAGTAACTAAAACATTTCAAAACCTCTTTGCATCATTTTCACCCCAAGAAAACATAAGAAAAAGGGGCTATGAAACTCACCTGATGCTTAGCTTCCCAAAAGAATCCAACAAAAGCTTCACAAACACTTCACGGATAATCTAAACAATTAAGCACACAATAAGCTACCATCAATTAGGCATTCAACCCAATATGATGTAACCTCAACTATGATGGATATCTAAGCTATCTACCATAGTTCTATACTTGATTTAACCCTTTTCCAACTCCTACATATGCCATTTACACTTCAATGCTACACTTTAAATTTTCTGGTTTTGAGCAGAATTTTATACTCACTTACGCGTCCTAAACGTACCACTTAAACACTTCCACAATTCAAACCAAAATTCACCATGCTACATATATGTCCTATGAACCTCTCATAGCTCTCCCAAAGCCATTACCCTTTTACAAATACCCTTTAGAAATTCATTAATCCAAAGTGTTCAGAATTCGTCCAGAATCTGACCCCCTAAAAGTATGACACCAGATGACCACTTTAGACCTCATTACATACTTAGCAAAAATTCAGGGGTCACACACAATATATAAACTAACTTCCACGTGATTTTGAGCCTCTAACTAGATGTCTAAGTATTTTTAGAAAAATCAAAACCAAAACTGAAATTCGTCACAGTTTTACACACTGATTTTGTAACGACCTTTTGACCCACTTCCCGACCATAAAAACTCACGAGACCAACTTTGATGGAAAGTAGACTCTCTGAGGTTATCTCCAGTATGTTGTAAATTATTTATTTGATAATTTATGATTGAGTTATGACCGTTACAAAACTGCCTAATTTTCTGCAGTGAATTAAACAACTAATTCGGGCGATCTAGACCCTAACGCATGATCAAATCACGAAACCAATTGAACCAATGATCAAACAATCATCATTAAACTATAAACTCCAGAAAATTTAAAACCCTAATTTATAAACCCTAATTTATAAACCCTAATTTATTTTCATGATTAAACCTAATCCATCATGCTTAGATTACAAGAATTAAAATAAAAAAACTGGAATTAAACAAAGAATTAGAAAATACCTTAAACCCTAAAAATTTTCTTCTCTTTTTTTTCTCTCTGGATCGGTCGAGCAATAGGGGAGGAGGGTTATGGGATTTATTTTGTATTTATAGGCCCCCAATTAATTATAGATAATATCTAATTAGAGTTTGTTTCCTTTTAAAACTCTTTTTTTCTTTTCTTTCTTTTCTTTCCCCTTATCCTCTTTAAATTCGTTTTTACTATTTATCTATAAAAAAATATTTTTTTTGATTTATTTATTAATTACTTAATTATTTGTTTTACCTTAAGTTTTTATAAAAACCTAAGCTTATTTGCACATATCTTTTTGCTTAAACGAAAAATAACTTTTTAACTTTTTCATTTCCAACCTAACTATTCTTAAATAGAATTTTTTTTATTTCTTTTCTTAGCCTCTTAAAATCTCTAAACCGATCTTAGTTTACTACACAAAAATCATATACGTAATAATTACATTTACACATTTACACGCGAAACGCTCAAATTTAATAATCATTTCCTTGTCAATCTAAGTGAACGAATGAACTCAAACAATTTTCACCACTATATTCCATCTCATTGAGTTGATCCCACTCATTAGATTGGTTACTATTACCTCACATAACCCTCATAATCTCATTTAACACACAGAATCACATACACCATATATTGCAACAGGCACATAAGTCAATACTAACAGTTTGACTAACCTGCTCAAATCATGGTTGTCACAGTATCCCCTCCTTTAGGAAATCTCGTCCCGAGATTTAACTAGCTGATTTACCAGCTTGCTCAACGAATAACTGAGGATATTTAGACTTCATATAATCCTCGGCGTTCCCATGTAAAACTTGTTACCACAGCTTATTATTTCCAACGACTTTCATAGCGATATCTTACTACGTTTTAACCTCTTAACTTCACGGTCCATAATCTCTACAGGTTCCTCAACAAAACAAAGAGTTTTGTCAACCTTTATCTCATCTAATGGCACATGCAAACCAGCATCAGCCAAACATTTCTTCAAGTTTGATACATGAAAAGATTTTATCTTGTACTCCTAAATTCCAGGTACCTTAATGGATAAGCTACTTAGGACCGATCCTTTCAAGAATCTCAAATGTTCTATCGTTTCGCGGTTCTGCTTACTTTTCCTTTTTCCCAAATGAATTACACCTTTCCAAGGTGATACTTTCAACATCACTCGATCTCCTACTTATAATTCTAATGGTTTGCGTCTATTATCAGCATAGCTCTTTTGACGATCTCTCGCTGCTTTTAGCTTCTCCGTTGTTGGATCCCACTCTAGATAGATCTTTACAGCCTGTTAAGGGTGGTGATTAACCTATGTAATCACAAGCTAATCACAAGAGAGACTCTTGCTTTGAAAAGCTAATGTCTATGCGGAATATAGACACAACTAATAAGAAGAACAGGACTAATAAAAACTAAAAGATCCTTCTATGGATTTTATTAATTAAACGAGGGAGAAATGTGTTTTTAGATATGTCACTTTCCCTAAGCCGTGGTTTTCCCTCTTTTTATAGTTATAGAAAACCTAATCAGCATTCTCAAAACGTCCGTGAGATTTAATATGCATGAATATCTTCATGATTAGCTCATGCATATCCTAACTCTAACTAACTAAATCTTATCCTCGAATACTATTTGACTCTACCAGGACTATGTACTTATCCAGTAGGAACTGAACTGTAGCCTACCAGTACTAACTATTATAATAACCTTACTAGCAGGAACTATATTCTTGCCAGTAGGAACTATTGCTCTACCAACAGGAACTAATTTACCTTATAGAAGAACTAAGTTTTACAAAATTATTCTAACATCCTCCTAAACTGGGAAATTTGACTATGTTAATTTCCAGTTTCTAGATATATCTTCAAAATTGAACCGTGATGATTGAAATATAAACTTTACGGCAACATCCAATCTGCTTGAGTCTTGACTTGAACACATGAAACTTCTGCACATATCTTTATTTCTTTATACAAACACCTTCAAGAGACTAATGATGATGATCATTGAACATTGATCAGATCTTGTGTCAAGCAGATTGGTCTTCATAGCGTTGGGAACTTCAGAACACCATAGTATTGTTGACTTGAACATCAAAAGGCAGCACGTTGGGAAGCAGCAGTAAACTGAACCTGCACAGACTTTGGATCCACTCCAGCTAACATGAGTCAGATTTGATAGACTTTACCAAGAATAGCTAACACTCTTGGGCTAGCTAATTCTTTGGTGGTAATCATGACATCATCCCCTGGTGAATTTGTGTACCAGTCCATACAGTTTTTTGTAACATGAATCATTGGTGATTAGAATACCCTAATGATTTTGCATAATCATTACAGCCATAAAAGGATTTTATATGTTTTTTACTGTAGCTTGTTTGCTCAGGATAGCATCTCTTTGTTGTGGATAACCATGTGTGTTGAATTACGTTATTAATTTTTAGCAAATTGTCAGCTATCACGGATTTTCTGTTAAGTCTTTACCAAAAGTCGTTTGCATTTGGACTAGCCATTCCTTTTGAGTTCCCATATGGGCATTACCATGGTGATTGATGACATTTCAACTCTCAGCAATAGAAGCATTGGGTGAGTTAAATACCCATATGTTTTTGGAGCAAAATTTAAAGCTCTCAAGGATTTGTGAATCACACCAGAGTCGTTCCCTCATGGTGATCAACTTTTTCTATGTATGTGAGACACATGGTGAGTTGAATCAACCATTGTTGTGTGGTGGTTATCAAACACCTAATCCCTTAAAAAATAGCTTTTGTTTGTTTAATTACATTGCACAATAAAACCAAGCAGCATGCCAAAAACTATTGCCATAAGCAAAACTTGGTGCGCGCTAAAAAATGGGTATGGCATATGTTAGGAATTTTGTAATAGATAGTTACTACTAGTACGTATGTAGTTCCTACTGGTAGAGTAAAAAGTTCCTGCTAGTAGGTATGTAGTTCCTACTGTTAAGGATAATGTTATAGTTAGTACTGGCAGATCCAAGTTATTCATCTGGCTAGAACAATATCGTCATGGTAGTGTTATGCTTTACTACGAGGTGATAGGAATAGTTAGTTAGTGATAGCGGAGTATGCATGTGATATCCTAGGGAAGTGATAACCCTTATAACTTTTAGGCTTTTAGGATAGATCTTATGAAACATGGCGTTAGGGTTTCTTGGGTATTTAAGAAACCTACGGCCTTGGATAAAAGGCTAGTGATTGAATTCATTAGAAAAACACGTTTATTATCAATAGAAACGATCCATAGGGATCATTATTTTTTGTAATTCTTTAACTCTGTTGGTTTATATTCTGCGTAAACAATGTTTTCAATTGTTTGAGTCTCTCTTGGAGTTGCCTTTATGATTTCATTCAGTGCTTTACAACCTTAACTGGCTTGAAAATTCTATCTAGGAAAGGACCTATAAGTGTATCAGAGCTAGTGAGTGCTTGTTAGAATCTTTTCCTATTCTTACTCGTTAAAAACCTCACAAGTAAGTAACAAAATCCATCAGCAAACATTACTATGCCATCACCATCTGTATATACATTCACTTTCCATCAACAACTGAACCGTGTTTCTAAGCGTCACCTTCTGAACCAGTCTTTGAGTCTCCCAAATCACCACTCAAACCTCACAAAGCACCCACAGTTCAGCAACTCAAACCAATTTCACACAACCACTGTGTTCAAACAATAATGCCAATTTCTTACTTAAAGAAGGAAAGTATATGAGACGTGGGCCATGAAGATGAGTATTGAATCTGACAACAGTGATCAGGAACTTGTGGGAACATTGTTCTAATATTGGGAAACAAGCAGGAAAAGGACAGGAAGAGATCCAAAAGGAAATATTATGATTCTTCCTCCTGTTTCTGTTGAAGAACACATTGTTGTTCAAAGAGAGACAAAAGCAAGAACTATATTGCTTCAGTTATATGCTAAGGATCGTATGCTGTATTTTCACCATCTAGATGGTTGGAGGGAGTATCTGGTTTGGCTGTCAAAGCAGATTTGGACCGGTAATGATGAGTCTAAGCAAAATGAGGAAATCAATGCTTAAAGCCAGGTATGTTTTTGAATTTGGGTATCTGAATCAGAGGTTTGCATAAGGGCTTGACAGTTTCAGAAGATTATGAGTAACTCAATAGAATGAAGCTTAGCCCAGACAATGAAGATTGTAAATGAAGTTTTTAGAGCACTTCCCTCTTGGGTCACAGGCGTCGGCCATCACTCTTAAAATAAAGGGTGGTCTTGATTATCTAAGCTTTGATGATCTATACAACAAGCTTAGGACTCTTGAAATTGATGTGAATGGTGGCTCAAGTTATGATTCAATAGGTACTCTGCTCCTACACATTCAGCCTTATTAGTGCTGCTAGGCATAATTCAAAAAAAGATGGCATATCCTGATCTATCAATTCAACCACTTTATTCATGCTCTTCATCATGTCCTCCTTACTGCTTCTAGCAATATGATGGAAAATGTTTCTCCATTCCCCTTGTTGCTGAACGTTGGATCCAACAATAGTGATCCACTAATGAAGATTTTGATCAAATTGAAATAGATTTGGAGGAATTAGACAGCAAATGGCATTATGGCAATGCTCTATCGTTAGGAATTAACAGATTTGAAAAGAAAGCTGGGAGAAAGATGAAGTTTAATATTCAAGATGCTGCTTGGTTTGTCCATGAAGAAGGTCATATATGCTATAAATGCTCAGGAGTTAGGTCACTTTGCTACGGGGAATGCTACAGAAAAACAGTTTGGATTCTAAAGCAAGGTACTCTTCATTCAAACTTAAGGAGCTGGATAAGAAAAAAGAACCAAAGGCCTGGTTGTCGTTGATTCAATGTTAAACTGGTCAGATCATGAAGGTGAAGATGTGGAAAATGGTGCTGCTCAAGTATATGGGATGATTGCTGGAGCTGAGGAGGATGCTGCTGGTAGTGCTACTGGTAATGCTACTGGTGATGTTGCTGATGATGTTTCTAATGTTGCTGCTGAATTTTCCCTTATGGGTATCGCTTCTCAGGTACATACTTGTCCTTTTGGTTGTGAACATCTATATGCTGAACTTAAAAAGGAATTTGACAATGTAGAAAGTTCAATACAAAGAGTGTTATATCCAGGTTCAGGCATATAAAAGCAATTACAACTTTTAGAACAACAGAAGGATGGGTACCAAAGTAATCAGCTGCATTAGAAGAAAAAATTAGTATATTAATCTGCTATATTAGAAAATACAACAAACATGTTATAAATATTTGAGAATACTGAATAGACAGGCTATAACTTGAAAAAATGGATTTATAAGGCTAAAAACTTGGGAGTCTAGGCAAGGTTTTGAACAAATGGAAGGACTCTTCCAAAAAATAGAAAAATGATCCATAGCTCTCTTGTCCTCAAGATCAAAATTTGGTTTAGGATTTTGGGAGAAACTTTTGGATCAGTTGATGTGTTTGATCCTCTGCCCTTTGCATCTTGGACACTACACCTAGGAGCTGGCAGAGGAAACCCTCTATGATAGGTTTGTCAAAGCTGTTGGAATGCATGTTGTTCCTCCTCCTATAACAGGAACATTCATGCCTCCTTCCAACAATCCTGACCTTGATGATACACAGGTTACCTATGGTTCAAAGTCCAATAATTATTTTGAAACTAACTCTGTATCTAATGACTTTGTCTCTTGTGATACAGTGACAAGTCTCAGACTCACAGACCATTGGCTTTTGCATCATGTATGTTTTATGTGTCAAGTCCTCAAGCTCCAAGACCAAGAACCCCTTAGCCTTGCCCCTAGTTTAGTCTTGCTTTCTTATACAATGTCAGAGACTGCTGTTCAACAACCAAGTTTCCCCAATGATGATTCTAGTTTTTCTTTTAAGGAGAATGTAAAACCTCCTAGGAATGTATGTAATAAGGGTGGAATAAACAGTAGGAGTCTTTGTAAAAGAACGTCATTTACTTCTAAGACATGTTTTGTTTGTGGTAGTAAATTTCATCTGATTAAAGATTGTGATTTTTATGAGAAACAGTTGGATTGCATAATAAACATATGTGGTATAATGTTGCAAAATATTCCCTCATTAGTACCAAATGCAGCATCTGATTAACTGATGGTTAGTAGGAATAGACCAGCATTGTTCTTGCGGTAGAGTAGGATTATACCGCATCTGTATTCACCTGCTGGGTAGTTAGGAATAGGACCCAGCATATGTTACCTGTGTTGGTTGGTAGGATTGACCAATATTTCCTGTCTGGGTTGGAAATAACTCATGCTGCTCGACCTATGACCAGACCTAACAAGCCATTATTTTCAACACTTTAGTAGGCCTGGCTATTTATAACCAAATGTATATGGATGAGGGAAGATGGGGAACTGCTGTTAAGCCCTCAGCAGGTTGTTCTTGGAGAATTCAAAGGCCAAATATGCAATGGGGATCCAAGAACAATGGTGGATCTTCTCAATCTACATGGTTTTTATTCTTAAATGTTCCACAAAGCAGGCTCCAAGTCAAGTAATGACTTGGGGTCTATCATGTATACTTATGTGTGTTGTATTGTGCATTATAGGAAAATCCTCATAAAGAATAGAGATTTAGGATTGTAGCTAGTGGTTGTTCTAGAATCTGACAGGCCGCCAATAAGGAGAAAATTAGATGACTTTGTGATGATATATAGGAGGTACTGTGACTTTGGGGGGGGGGGGGGGGGGGGTGGTCGCGAGATGGCAAAATCACTTGGAAAAGGCCTCTCTATCAGGCTTCCAAATGAACTTTGGTTATGTTTATTATGTGGAAGAACTTCAGAAATAGTTTTTTAAAAATAAAAAAAAAAACTTGTTCTCTGTAATTCACCAAATTTGTGATTTACCATAGAACAAAGTTCTGTTCATGATAAGAGGTGCCTTCGGTCTCTCTAAGGAACGGTTGCTCACAACTACCTGAGAGATTGTCAGGTGGTTCTCAGAGTGCCAAGAAGGAACAACTCTACTGCTTAATTCTGTCTGACAATCAAACCTGAAAGAGATGTCACCTTTTGTTGGCCAAAGATCCTTAGTTGAGTCTACCAAATGGCATACAAGGATGGTCATTGTGACTTCAAAAAACATGAACAGATAGGCAATCATGGATTAGTCATTGGGCTACTCCAAAACTCTTCACAATGAGCACACTGTGATTGCCTTGCAACAAAGGAAAGCAAACCACAAGCTTCTTACAAGGCCACACTGTTGTGAGCACCCATTTTCTGCTCCTCTCAGTTACCCTTTACATGGACCTTTTTTTGTCCTATTCCATCTGAAGGCAATTGATCAAAGTACTACTCCATGGTGGTACAGATGACTTTAGCGGTTTACTTGGTTTTCTTTGTTGGGGTCTAAAGCTGAAACTTATGGTATCCTTAGGATTTATTACTTTTATTGGAAAAAATAGTTAAATAAAAGGTTAGTTAAACCTAAGGTGTTGAAAATGGGACAGAGTTAAAATTTCTAATTAATTGAACTCTGTGGGTTCAAAGGGGATTAGAAGGGATTCCAGGTAATGCAGAACACCCACAACAAATGGGGTTGTTGAAGAAAAAAGAGAACCCTCATAGATGGCAGCAAGAAACTTATGCTTGATTGCTCGCTCTATGTTGGCCTATCCATGTTTGGAGGAAGCAGTGAGTACTGTTGTTATGTGAAAGAATAGAACCCTCATAGAGGCAACAAGAACTATGCTTGCTGACTCTAAGTTGCCTACCATGTTTTGGACAGAAGCAGATAGTACTGCTGGTTATGTTTTGAACAGGGTTCTAGTGACTAAACCCTATAACAAGACACCTTATGAACTAGTGAGGGAAAAGCTGATGAAGGTTTTATTGTTGGGTATGCTGCTCATAGTAAGGCTTATAGGGTCTACAATTTATCCAGCAAAAAGATAGAAGAAACACTTAATCTGAGATATCTTGAAGATAAACCTAATGTTCAGGGTTTGGGTCATGAGTGGTATTTTGACCTTGACTATTTGACTGATTCTTTAGGTTATAATCGTTTCAAAACTAATCAACCTGCAGGTACCCAAGATACTAACATACATGCAGGTACACAAGATGATTCAGATTCGGAGTGTAGTGAAGAAGTAATTGTTGTTCCTTCTTTTCCTTCTAACTCTTTTTCAGGTCCTAAGGTTCTTGAAGCTTCTAAAATGGTGGAGAGCAGTTCAGATTATGCAGAGGAACTTGCTAGGCTTCAAAAACAAGCATATGAAGCCAATGCTACAGCTGAGAAGCATCTAAGTCAAGCTGATCTTGCAGCCAGTAGGAATAGGGTTCCTGCTGGTAAGATTGATTCTGCTGCTGGTGTTTCTTATGGTCCTACTGAAACCTCTACTCCTGTTGTTAAACCTGTTCATACTGATGCACCATCACTTCCTCCTGGTCACTCATTGGGCTCAAGTGAACATTCTTCAAGATATCCTTCTCCTTCTGACCTTGCAAACACCATGTCCTCATCTTCAGAAATGGAGGACATACACCACCATCCTGACACTGGCATTTTCTCTTCCTCTTCATATGATGATGATTTTGGTGGTACTGTCACCAACTTAGCACCAAGTGTAGTTGTTGATTCTGTTCCTACTAAGAGGGTGAACACTATTCATCCTCAATCACAGATACTTGGAGATCTCACTTCACCTGTTCAGACAAGAGGTACATTGAAGAAGTCTAAATTTGGTGCAAGTGCTTTTGTTAGCTATGTTCATGATCAACAAAGGAACAATCACACAGACTATTTACATTGTCTGTTTGCTTGTTTTCTATCACAACTTGAACCAAGCAGTGTTGCTCAAGCTCTTAATGATCCTGCTTGGGTTGAAGCTATGCAAGAGGAGATGCAACAGTTTATTAATCAGAAAGTATGGCAGCTTGTCCCTCTACCAGATGGAAAAATTGCTATTGGGACTAAATGGATTCTGAAGAACAAAAGAGATGCCAGAGGTATAGTAGTCAGGAATAAAGCCAGGTGGGTGCTCAAGGTCATAGCGGGCTCAAGAGGAGGGCATTGCTTATGATGAGGTATTTGCACCGGTTGCTAGAATAAAGCTATTTCGTTATTTCCTCGTATTTGCTCATTTATGGGATTTATGGTTTATCAAATGGATGTCAAGAGAGCTTTTCCTGTAATGGGGAAATTGAAGAAGAAGTTTATGTTACTCACCTACAGGGATTTGCAGATCCTCATTTCCCTAGGCATAGTTTACAGAGTTGTGAAAGCTTTGTATGGTCTTCATCAGCACCAAGAGGTGGGGGGGGCCCCCCCTGGTATGCTAGATTGCTCTACTTTTCTGTTAAAGCATTAATTACAAAAGAGGTTCCATAGAAAAAATTTTTCTCATTAAGAAGAATTCAGGGATATCATGACTGTTCAGGTCTATTGTGGATGACATTAATATTTGGGTCTACAAACAAGGCCTGGTGTGATGAGTTTGAGGTCTTGATGAAAGGAGAATTTGAGATGAGTGCTATGGGTGAGTTAACATTTTTCTTAGGCTTACAAGTGAAGCAGGAGCCTGATGGGATCTTTATCAGCCAAGTAAGTATGTACGGACCTGCTTAAGAAATTAGATATGGAGAGTGTGTGGATCCTGCAACAACACCCTGTTGAAGCTTCAAGCAAAAATCTAGGATGAAACTGATGATGCTTGTTAATGTTACTTTTAACAGATCCATGATAGATTCCCTCATGTATTTGAACGGACTAGGCCTGATATTCAGTTTGCAGTGAGTGCTTGTTCTAGACACCAGGTTACACCTTTGACTTCCAATTTGAATGCAGTCAAGAAGATCTTTAAGTATCTAAAAGGCCAACCAAAACTTGGTCTATGGTACCCAAGAGATTCTCCCTTTGTATTTGGAAGGGCATATAGTGAATGCTTTGCTGGTTCTCATGTTGATAGAAACTCAACAACTGGTAGATGTCAATTTTTGGGTAGGAGGTTTGTTTCTTGCAGTGCAAACGCAAACCATTGGGTACGTCCATCCACTGACGCAGAATATGTTGCTGCTGCTAACTGTTGTGGGTCAGGTCCTTTGGAATTTCAAAATCAAATTGCTGACGAGGGTTACTTTATGCACACCAAAATTTTTATTGACAATCAAAGTACCATTTGCATTGTTAAAAATCCAGTGTTTCACCAAAGAACAAAGCACATAGAAATTAGGCACCATTTTATTAGAGATGCAAATGAGAAAAATCTTATTCAGGTGCTTAAGATTCACACAGATGAAAATGTGGCTGATTTATTAACCAAGGCATTTGATGGACCTAGGTTTCATCATCTAGTGGTTCACATTGGGATGCTTAATCCCTAGATGCCATGGTTAAGGGGAGGATTTGAGTCCAAGGGGAGGACTACTTTTGTAAAAAATTTCTAAGTAGTAGGTTTTTCTTGTATGTGTACCACTTAGATAACAACATAATTTTCTTCTGGTAGTCTTCATTTTTTTCCTACTGATAGTTTTAGTTGATACTGGTAGTTAAAATTTTTCCTTTTCATAGTATATGTTTTGTGTGTTTTTCTAACCTTTGCAGATGAATGATTCATGAGTGTGAATTCAAATAGAGAATGTGGCCTTATACTGATGATAAAGTACTCATTTTGGGTTGGTTAAGTGTCTTTTCTGGTGTTGCAAGAGTTCCTACTGGTAGCTTTACTTGTTCCTACTGGTAGAACAATTCCTACTGGTCTTGTTAAGTTTTCTTTAGAGTTGACTTTTCTTTGAACGGGTAACTTAAATTGAGTTTTACTTTAATTCAAATTAATAGTTGAGTCAATTGGGCATTTAATTCATCAAGGGTCATCTATTTTAAAGGGATAATTACTCCTTACTCTCTTTCTTACATTTACTTTTAGATCAAACCCTAATTTTTAACAGCCCTTTTACTCACTCAACTCACTCTTTGTAAAACTCGATTTCCTCTACCAACCAGTAGTAACCGACTCTTGACAACATACACCAGCACTAACTCTCAACCACAATCTTAGCAATCATCAAATCAATGGCAGCAATTAAGTATCGTGATGAGCACAACAAGGTGGGTTTCTTGGAGAAACCAAAAGGAAGTGACGACTATCACCAAATACTTGACTTTTTGCGGGGTTCGCACATCAGGTATGCTCTTACCCATGACCCCATCATCTATGACTCTTTGGTCAAACAGTTCTGGTCCACGGCCTCTCTCAGAGCTTCTAAGGAAGGCCCTCCAGATTTTGGCCACCATTGATAGGACTCCCTATTACTATAACTGACTATTAGTTGGAGTAAACTTCAATTAGATGATGGGGTGGTGTTGAGGACTTGCAAGCTGACATTATACTCTAGGTATGGACAATTCGGATACCCCAGTGAAGCAAGCTGACCTTCTTCAAAAACAATTCTCACCTCAATGGGGGAGGTTCTTAGGTTCAACACTACTCATGGCTTGTTCAGTACCAAAACAGGTCGCTGGGATCCAATTGGGGAGCACTTGGCTATTGCTATGATTTGTTGATGAGGGAGGAGTATAATTGGTCAAGCTATATTTTTACGGGATGGTTAACAACATCAACAATCTAAAAAGTTTTTGATGTTTCTAGGTTTCTACAAATACTTTTGGCAATTGAAACTAAAGACTACCAAACAATATCATGCTTTAAAACTCACAAGCAAATGTTTGCAATATGAGGTTAATTTTCAAGGTGACCAATGCACAGTTGGGTACATGTTCTCCTCCTCAGATGGATTGCTAGGAGAAAGTTCAGGGGAAGATGCACCATCTCACCCTCCTACCGTCCCTACAACCATCCTGAACCTGATCATCTCATGATCTGTTTCCCACACATCCAGACCAACAACTACTCCTGCTGGTGCTCCAGTGACTGGGCAGGGTCACTCATCAGACCCTAACATTGCATCTTCTTCAAGACCTCATGTGTCTACTCCTGACCTATTCACGTCCACAAATGTGGAAGATGACATAATGGAAGGTTCTTTTCCTTCCTCACCTCCTAGGTCCACTAAAGCTCCACCTGAAGGTTACTACCTCAGGAGGTGTGAGGACCTTGATAAATAACAGCATTGTCTTACTCTAGTGTCTACTCTTGCAGAAAGAGATATACTCAGGAATCTGGTCTTCTCGCACACAAGCGCTGTACAAGAAAGGCCACCACCCTGGGTATCGTCGGCAAGTTGGTTAGAAGGTAAATGTTGGAGGATCAGCTCAAAGGAGAAAAAGGAAGTTTGTGCTGACAGATTTCTGACAAGGAGAAAGCGGATGCTGAGCAAGAGTTAGATCTCATATCAAGCTGGCTCACGGCAGCTGCTAAGCTGGTAGTGTTTAGCTGTTCCTACTGGTGGTTCTCATGAAGCTGACATTCCACCTAGTCCCTCTGTTCCTACTGATGATTTTGCTGGTGATGTTCCTGCTGCTGCTACTACTGGTTCTTCTGCTGATACTTCCAACAAAGGTAAATCTCCTTTGTTGGAAGATGACCCTCCAGTCAGAGAAAGAACCTTTAGGCAAAGAAAGGGAACGACAGGGTAGGTGAAGAGCTTGCTGGGAGATTGTATGTAAGATGAGCAAGTGAGTTGGAAAGAGAGAGAGAAGAGATGCAGCAGAAAAGACAACATGATGTATTGCATTCAGCAAAATACTATACCGATTCTGATTGGACTGACATAATGAGTCAAGTTCATGCAAATCAAGGACTTACTGCTGATCTTTTGGGTCACGATGTCAATGAAGATAACTTTGCTGAAAGAATGGTAGCTCTGATTGCTAAACGACGAAGAGAGTTTGCTATACAGAGGTTTAAGGACAAGTTGAATAAGCCGATGACCTATGACACGAAGGCTTATATGCGAACCTTGTGAAGATCAAAGTCAACCATTATACCACCGGATGGACATGAAGCATGTGAGTTCTTTTCAGATGCTAACTCATACTTGAGTTTGACAAAATCAGAACAGCTGCTGCAGACTTACAGTCTCAAAACATCAGGAGGTCCCTTAAAAGACCTAGTGCAGATTTGGAGCAACCTAGTTCCAAGAAGTCCAAATCTACTGAAGTTCACGTCGATGTTCCTGCTGATTCCACACAGACCATCTGGTGGAAGTCCTTTTCAGAAAGCTTACAATCAATGCTGTTGGAAGTTCCATTCTACACTGCTTCGAACACACAAACAAAACTGGTTCCTCACCAAGAAGGTTAGTCACCAGGAAGAGCGAGTTAGTCGAAAAAGGTGTTCATCCTTTCACTCTACCATTCCTATGTCAGACGGAGATCCTGAAGCTGACTTTAAAATGTGCATTAAGTATGCTTCTGATGCTGATTCTGCTTCTGATGATGATACACCCGTTAATCTCTTTGCTGTTGTTGATTGGGAGTTATTGCCAACGGGGCTAGGCTGGATCAATGTCCTCTACAAGAAAGATAACTCTCGCAAATGCTTCACAAGTCTTAGAGAAATTCTTCACTTGGTTACTAGAGTTGACTTGATGACCATTTATGGCCGAGTGATGACATTTTATCAGGATAAGCAAGCTGAGGGAGTTGGTCTTGTACTTTGGGGAGATCTTAAGGTTTTGATTGATTCACCTGAAGTGAATGATGGTAGTGAAGTTTGGAAGAATCAAAACTCTTGGAACATTCAAAGTTGGAAGCTATATTCTTATTCTGGGATCATGGTTGGAGATAGTTAGAGGCCTTGTTATACATATGGTTTGTATCGATAAGAAGTATTCCTCTCTATGTCTACCTCATGCGAAACGGTGCTTGATCATCAGCTAGAAATTTGTCAAGACACAGTGGGTAATGAACTTACTACTGCGGTTCAGTTGATTGCCTTTCTCAAGACACAAATTGCTGATTCAAGACGTCCTAAGGTTCATGACTGGTATTGTTAAGTTTGTTATCTATCTCTTATTTATTTTTTTATTTTTTATTTTTTATTTTTTGGTTTTTCATCTATATTTTGTGAAGCTTGTTATACATGGTTTTTGCTTTTTGAAAATCTTGGTTTTTGGTATAATCTTTTGAGACTGGATCACTTGGTTTTTCCACTACAGATGCGCAACTTAGTTTTCAGGCTCATCTTGGTATTTCAGTGATTTAGTTTGATAAACTGGTTTTATGGCACAATCTTTAACGGATAATAATGTTTTGGTGCAACACTCTATGGTTCTCAATTGCCAGGCATCAGGTCTGAATCAAATGATGGTATGGTTTCAAATCGGTCTTATGACAGAATGAATTGATATAGCTTTAATGATTTGCTTAAAATCATAGAGTCCCTCAACTGACTGATGTTTAATGTACCAATAAGTTGAGATGGTTTGCAATCCACCATGGGAGTAACCCTTTCTGGGTCCCAAGGGTTGTCTAGCCCACAAGCAAACGGCTATGTGGTAAAGGCATTTCAAATCCGTTGTTGGTGCAGGTACCCAAATGATGGTTCTCATTGCCATATTCCTTTGGTAATGAAAAAGAGGCTAGTCAGAGGGTTGGCTCTTGTAACGACTAAATCAAATCCAATGAGGCTGTGATGGTTTGCAGAAATCAATAAGGTTCTCAAAACGGATGTTTCATGCACTAAAGGAGTTGAAAATGGTTTCAGTCCTCCATGGATTTGACCCTTTCTGGGTGCCAATGGACTGACTAGCCCAAGAGTGAATGGCTACTTGGTAAAGGCTTATCAAACCCATTCATGTAGCTGTGGTGGTCCTGTTGCAGTTCATGTTTTGATGCTGATTTTCTTGTTGCTGATTCGAAGTTTATGAAGGTTGCTTTTGGAGACGGTTTCAAGATGTTGCTGTTCAATCCTCTAGTGTGTTCAACGAAAGATCTATCTAGAAACTTGAAGTTAACAACAGTGTCAAATTCAAGTTTAGGGGAGGATTGTTAGGAATTTTGTAATAGATAGTTCCTATATTCGGATGAGTTCCTACTGGTAGAGTAAACAGTTCCTGCTGGTAGTGTAGTTCCTACTGGTAAGGATAATAGTATAGTTAGTACTGGCAGTACAAATGTTATTCCTGCTGGTAGTACAATATTATTCCTTGTAGTATTATACTTACTACTCCGGATTTTAGTTAAAGTTAGTTAGTGATAGGGATATGCATGAGATATCCTAGGAAGTGATAACACTTATCACTTTAGCTCATAGTTAGGGTTTCGTGGGTATTTAAGAAACCTGCGGATTGGATGAAGGGGAGGAACTAATTGATTCATTAGAAAAACACGTTTATTATCAATAGAAAAGATCCATAGAGGATCGTTGTTTTAGTATTTCTTTAACTCTGTTGTTTATATTCCGCGTAAACAATAGTTCCATTTGTTAGAGTCTCTCATAGAGTTGCTTGTGATTACATAAGTGCTCTACAACCTTTACAGGCGTCAAGATCTATCTAGGGCTGTGACCTACAAATCTTAAATCCCAACAACTAGGTAGTGATTTTGTGATGTATAATAAAGCATGTTTTGTTTGTGGGAGTTTTGATCATATTCAAGCTCAGTGTAAATACAATCAAAGGGAAAGAATGGTATATGGGAATAATTATAATAGGGTGAACTACAACTATACTACCAACATGACTTACCCTAATGCTCAAAGGAACATGGTTCCAAGAGCAGTTTTAATAAAAACTGGCCTAAAACCATTTAATACTACCAGGAAAGTTAATACTACTCATCCCAAATCTATAGTTTTTAGTGCTAAACCAATGTCACGTTTTTCAAAAACAGTACAATCAACTGTAAGAAGACCCTTTCAATCAAAAACAGTATTATCTAACAAAAGGTTTACCCACAAAGTTAATACTTCCAAGGCACAAGCGGTTAATATTGCTAGGCCAAAAACAGTTAAAACTGCTAGGCCAAATTCTGTAGTTGTTAATGCTGTTAGGGTAAATCTGGCAAAAACTGTAAAGACCTCAGCATGTTGGGTTTGGAGACCTACCAAACCTGATAGTGCATCAATCACTCTAAAGAAACATAATTATATTGATGCACGAGGCAGATCCAAGTCAGTAATGGCTTGGGTCCTAAAAAGAAACTAATTTCCTTTTTTTATGTGCAGGGCAAGCCACTAATGGATGATAAAGGATTTTTAGAAAGTGGATGCTCAAGGCACATGACTGGGAACATAGCTTATCTCTCAGATTTCAAGGAATTTTATGGAGGTTATGTTACATTTGGGGGAGGAGCACATGGTGGTAGAATTTCTGGTTAAAGAACATTAACAATGATAGTTGATTTTAAAGATGTATACTTTGTCAATGAGTTAAATTAACCTTTTTAGTGTTCACAAATGTGTGGACAAATGAACTATGTCCTTTTTACTGACACTGATGTCTTGTCTTATCTCTAATTTTAAGTTGCCTGATGGAAAGTTAGATACATTTAAACTTCCGAGGAAAGGACAACCTGTAAGGTTTTGATATGAAGAACATTGTTCCTAAAGAGAGTTTAACTTGTCTTGTTGCAAAGGCTACATTAGATGAATCAATGCTCTGGCATAGGAGGCTTGGTCATATTAATTTTAAAAACATAAACAAGCTTGTTAAGGATAATCTTGTAAGAGGATTGCCTACAAAACGTTTTGAAATGACCCAAACGGTATTGCTTGTCTTAAAGGAAGCACATAGGCTTTCATGTAAGTCCAAAAGTTTAGAATTAATTTACAAGTTTGTGTATGTTCATAGGATTTTAGTGGTCCAACTTTGTGGTGTTTAATGCATAAGAAGTATTGTGCGTAGTAGCTCGATGATTATAGCAGGTTTAATGGGTTTACTTTTTAAACATAACTAAGGATGAAACAATGGTTCTCAGCATTTTCAAGACTAGAAAACTAGTGGATAAGAACGTGAAAATATAGGTGTGATCATGGAAACAAAGTTTAGAATACAGTTATGGATGATTTTGCAGAGAGAAAGTAAAAAAAAAAGTATTAGGGAGAATCTAGTGTAGCTAGACTCCTCAGCAGATAGTGTAGCTGAGAGGAGGAATAAGACACTAATTGGGGCTGCTAGAACAATGTTAGCCGACTCTAAGTTACAATACATTTTGGGCAGAGAGTTAGTATGTTGTATATACATAATAAGTCTTAGTAGTCAAGCTCATAACAGGACACCTTATGAATTTTTAGAGGTTTTACAGCTCTAAGATTTATGAGACCCTTTGGATGTTGTTTACATTCTTAATACTTTAGACAGATTGGGCCAAGTTTGATGGCCAAAAGAGGGATGAGGTTCTTTGTTGGATATTATTTGAGTAGTAAAGCTTTTAGGGTATACAATACTAGAACCAGGAAGGTAGAAGAAAAGTTGCATATTAGGTTTTTAGAGAATAAGCCTATGACAGAAGGAAATGGTCCAATGTGACTGTTTGATATTGATTCTCTAACCCAATCTATGAATTATGTACCAGTAACTGCAGGTACAATCACTAATGAATCTGCAGGTACACAAGGAGAACTTAATGCAGGTACATCTACACAGAAAGAATAAATCATTAAAGATTGCATTGTGATGCCAATTTGGAAAGATGCTTTATACTTTGATTCACCTTCTAAGGATATTGGTAATGGTGAACCAAAATTTGCTACTGATGATCAAAAGCAGGTTGAATATGGTCCATATAATGAGAATGATGAAACAGATAAGTTTAAAGATGATAGCAGTCCTAAAGAAGTTGATGCTGCTGGACAACATGTTAATACTGCCACTCCTGAAGTTAATATTGGTAGTTTTAAACTTAATATTGTTGATCCATCAGTAAGTATGTGGTTCAACGAACAAGATAGCTAAAGTTATGTTCAAAATGGGATTAGTCATACACATGAAGCACTCCTGTTGAGTTTTTCAGTGTATGAGATGAACAGAAAGTTGATTAGGAAAATCCTTACTTCTATACAGTTCCAACATCCAAATACAGAATCCATAAAGATCACCAATTACAACTGTGATGCAGATGTGAGTCTCTATTCAGACAAAAAGGGATGACAAACCTACTTATGAATAAGGGTTTTCAGTGCTGTCTATGAATTGGAAAAACATGATACCTGAATACTTGTTTAAATGCTTGTTTCTTATCCCAGATTGACTACAAGCATTTTCTAAAGCTCTATTTGATTCATTTGGGTGGAAGCAATGCAGGAAGAACCTTTGCAATTAAACTCAACAGGTTTGGATACTTTGGATTTGCTAATGGAAAGAAATTGGAATCTGACAACAAAAGGGGTCTTCAGAAATAAGACAGATGAAAGCGGGATAGTGATTAGGCATAAAGCAGGTGGTTGAAGGTCGTAGACAAGAAGAAGGTAGAGATTGAGAGTTTTTGCTCATATGGCAAGAATTAAGGCATTAAGATTGTTTTTAGCCTATGCTTATTTTATGGGTTTTCTGGTATATCAAATGGATGTGAAGAGTGCATTCTTATATGGAACTATTGAGGAAGAGGTTTATGTTACTCAACCACCAGGATTTAAAGATCCTGACAATCCAAACAAAGTTTATAAGGTGGTCATGGTACTTTATGGGTTGCATCAAGCACCAAGAGCATGGTATGAAACCTTGGCCAACTATTTGTTGGGCAATGGGTTTCAAAGAGGAAAGATAGATCAAACTTTGTTTATCAAGAGACAAAAAGGAGAAAATTTTCTTGTACAAGTCTATGTTGATGACATTATCTTTGGGTCTACAAACAAGGAGTTATGTACTGGATTTAAGAAGCTTATGAAGGGTAAGTTTCAGATGAGTTCTATGAGAGAACATACTTTCTTTTTAGGATTACAAGTACAGCAGAAGGAAGATGGAATATTTATCAGCCAGGATAAATATATAGATGGGATTTTGAAAAAAATTCAACTACACTGATGTGAAGTCTGCTTCTACTCTAGTTGATTTTGAAAAGCCTTTAGTCAAAGATGGAGATGCTAATGATGTTGATGTACATCTCTATAGATCTATGATTAGGTCCTTGATGTATCTTACATTAGCTAGACCAGATATCATGTTTGCAGTATGTGCATGTGCCAGATTCCAAGTTACTCCAAATACATAACATCTCTTAGCTGTAAAGAGAATTTTTAGATATTTGAAAGGCAAACCAACTTTAGGCCTTTGGTATTCTAGAGATTCTCCATTTAAACTAGTTGCTTATACTGATAGTGACTATGCTGGAGCCACTCAAGATAGGAAGTCAACAACTGGAGGTTGTTAGTTTTTGGGAAATAGGTTGATATCTTGGTAGTACAAGTAGCAAACTATGGTTGCCACCTCTACAACTAAAGCTGAATATGTGGCTGCTGCTAGTTGCTGTAGACAAGTACTCTAAATTCAAAACCAATTACTGGATTATGGGTATAATTTCATGAATACTATGATTCACATTGATAATAACAGTATTATCTGTATTATTGAAAATCTTGTTCAACATTCTAAAACAAAACATATAGAGATTAGACATTATTTTATAAGAGATTGTAAAGCTAAAAAGTTAATTCAAATGGTTAAAATTGATACTAACATAATGTTGCAGATCTTCTTACAAAAGGTTTTATTGCTAGAAGGTTTCACTACTTGGTCTCAAGTATTGGAATGCTTAATCCTTAATGTTTAAATCTATTTATGTATTTGTAAAGTTTTGTAAAGGATTAGTACTATTAGTTATATCCATTAGTACTGCTAAGTATAACTAGTACTGTCGGTTATACTTAATACTGTTAGTTAAAACTGCTAGTCAAAATTAATACTGCTAAACAAGAAAATGCTTTGGATTGTGTTTTTCTTGGTTTTGGACTAACACTTACATGATAAGCAAGCAGTATGATTAAATTTGATGATACCAATTATGAAGTTTGCTATAAGAGATACTGCT
>BQNB010006436.1:0-97523 GCA_026074375.1 Tanacetum coccineum | reverse complement strand
GCCATTAATTTGGTATTCATACACGTCAAGCTTCAGTGTCATGAGCTTAGAGCAACGTAATTACATTTATATGATATATGCATCTGTTACATTATCATACACTTGGGAAATCTTATGGTCCTACAATATATGATTTATCAAACCTATGAATTCACCTACATTATTGTTGACGTTTTAAAGCAATGTTTTTCAGGGGATCAGTAAGCACGAGGTGCAAGGGATACATTGGTGGTTTTGATTGGGATATCATGCATTAAAGATTTTGTCGCATTACATTTTGTATAACTGTATGGGCTAGAAATCTTTGTACTTTGAACAAGTGGACAAGTAAAGCTTCGGATTATGTATCAAATACTTTGTTAAATCCAATGTATCAGTTTTCAAATGACTTTTTGGTCGTTCTATATACATCTTGTGTTATTGATCTGAGAAGTAACACGCCCCGGACCCTTATTCCGCTGCGACCCAATTTGGAGGTGTTACACTTTTCAATCAACTTTTAAAGTATTTAAAATCTTTTTTATAATTTCTTATTGAAAATTATTGCTGTTTGGAAATGCTTATATAGGGGTTGTTTGGAATTGCATGTTTGACTTGATTTTTATCATGAAGTTGTTACATGTATACTGTAGTTTTTGGTTTTGGCTGTAATAAAACTTGCAAATCAGCTAAAATGCAAAAATTAATTGTACAGCCGGTTCAACATGATAAAAATGTTTAGGATTCATATAGAGTATGGGTTGTTTGGGATTGTCTGCTTATTTGCGTGGCTGTTTGTGATTAGTTCGAGACTAGGGGTTGTTTGGGACTGTTTATATACTTGGGGCTATTTGGGATTGTTTATAGATTTAGGGCTACATGGGATTGTTTGTAGACTAGGGTTGTTTGAGATTGTTTATTTAGACTAGTTATTGGTTTTTTAAGATTCACATATATAGTTTTTTTGTTTTTAGGGGGCTATACAAGTTGATGCAGTCAAGTTCCAACTGTTGTGGTCTATTAAACCTATATTTGATTCAAGGAAGTCAATGCCTTCACAATACTTCAGCTATTAAAGATTACTTGACGAGAGCATTCAGTTCTACCTACGACATTTTCCTTACGCCATTCATAGAAAAGTATGATATGTATTATTTAAATTGTTTAATTGCTTATGTGCATATATGGTCCAATAATTTTGTTTTACCTTTATCAGGGAGAACCATTGGGTGTTATTTATTGAATTCCCTAAGCAACGTACGTGCTACATGTTGGATTCACATCAGCCAAAGATCAAGAAAAGGACCGAGCAAAGTTATTGGCTTACAAGCTGTTTGAATAAGTTTGTTGCGAATTACAAAGTTGTCAAGGTAACTTGTCTCACTATAATTAGATACATACAAACAATTTTTTTTGTTATACAACTTTTAACATGTATATATACTTTGTTTATTCAAATGTAGTACAATTAACAAGCTGGTTTATTGGAATGCGGATACTATGTACTCAAATGGATGCATGAATTTGTGACCGTTCATCAAGACCATTTTCCTGACACAGTAAGTACTATTCCTAATGTTGATTTTAGAATATGTAAATGAAATTTTCATAGTTAACGGATGCAATAAGTAAGCTAAATTCTAATCAACCAACATATTTTTTATCTCTTCTTCTAGAAATTTTGTTTTCTATTATAGCTCTCAACAATATCTTGTATACGTTTTTACATGTAGATCCCTTGGCATGACAATCGCACGTTCTCCATGAGTCAGATTATAGGCACTATCAAAAAGTGGCATCAGTTGTGTCCGATTTGATCAACATTAATAGTAGGTGGTTGTTATTTATGCCTTTGTTTTTTGTTTGAGGCATTTGCACGTTCAAGTATTTAAGTTAAGATGATATGTGCGAACTACTTTCTTGTAGAAGGCATTTTGGAACGTACGTACGTTAGTGCTAGAACTCGTTATTAGGAACGTCCGTACGTTTAGTGCTAGAACTCGTTATCTCTAAGTTAAATTTTGGAATATATGTAGACGCTTATGGTTTATTAGTTAAATTTCTGGATCAAAAGCTGTTTGTGTTGTATACTGTTGAAACTATATGTGTTACTATATTGCTATTGCTGGAAACAGGAAACTATAGGGTATTGTATTTTTATGTTGCTGAAAATAGAAAAATTAAAAAAAACCTTTTTTTAAAGGTAATCTAGAGCGGTTTACATATAGAAACCCGGTCTCGTTATATATAACCAAGACCAGTTATACATAATTAAGCTGGTCTCAATATAGATATTAAGACCGGGTATATAGCTGGAGACCGGTTTGGATTATTATAACCTAGACCGGTTTTATAACCGGTCTGGATATGATTTTACATGGAGAGCCCCCCACTTAGAGACCCATGTAAAACTGGTCTCGATGGATTCTACAACAGGTCTTGGAAGTACTTTTTGTAGTAGTGACATTGTTTTGTTTAAAAGATATATTTTGATTTTAGAACTCTTGGCAAAAAAGATAAGATGAAAAACATATAAATATAATGTTCACACATACGTTTTTGGTTCGGTTAGATTTATTTTTTGTCAATCCATAAATCAATCCAAATTCTCCTTAGATATATCGGTCCAGTTTTATCCCAAGCTATATAACAATTAAAAATTTTAGTTCGGATTCACTCGGTTTTGGGATGGCTCATTTTCCGTTTGTTTGGTGTCAAATCAAACACACGGCACCCCAAACTGCATATCCTTCTAAAACTAGTCATTTGAGTTATTTGTTTATGATTCAAAATATATTTGGAATCAATTTTTTTAAGTTATCTTTAAGATTGACGAAACTACAATCCAAGACAAAATAAATTAGTATCATGAATAAATAAAAAGTTATGTTTGGAAAACTTATTAGTAGAAATATTTGAGTGTTAAATGTTTGTTTTGTAAAATCATTTCATAACATAGGTTTATGATAGTGAAAATATTATGATTTTTGATTTATACGGTCTCTTACATTTAATAATGACAAACACGTTAGTTGTAATATACAACGTAAAAGGCGTCAGTTACTTGTAATAGATCCCCTGTCTGGGTTTGTGTTCAGAGCCGGGTATTACGATGTTATTTGAGGATAACATCATCGACTAAATAAGAGCTTTTAAACCTTGTTTAAAAAAGGCCCATGTGGGGTACCCTTCAGTGGTTACAAAAAGACAGAATGTCTGAGGGCAACTTGCTTTCTCAATATATTGTCAAAGCATACATTCATTAGCACCTCTCGGTGTCATGAGTATCCTTATGTTCCAACACATGTTCGAATATGTGTGTTATGTTGTGTTATAATAAAACCATACAACAAACCATTGAGGATTTTTAAAATATATTTAGGAGTGGTCAAGTATTTACATTCTCAATCATTATCTTTCGAACCTTATTTCATAATTTATTACATGATTTTACAAACTAGGCTAATGATTAAAGTTGCATACATTGCATCAAAACACTTTCATAAACTCGTAAAATCACTCGCATCATTTCATAAAACCTTACATGTTTTATAAACATTCAGAAAAGTTTACTTACATTTTATTTAGCATATTACTTTCATTTTAAGAAAATGATTTAATCATCTTTTAACTAACTATCCAAATATCTTTCCCCTTTGGGAAAGTATCATATGAAATCATTCGTAAAATGTAAAATCTTACCATTTTGAATTAATCTAAATACTTCTAGACAAGTATATTCCCCTTTCAAAAAGTTTCATATGAGATGTTGTGAAAAATCTAAGATCTTACCATTTTGATAATGATCGAACATTCTCTTGTCTAAGATGTAAATCCACTTTGGAAAGTATATCAAATTGATCTTGCATGTACGAACATATCTAGCCCATTTTTAAGTATGATAAGATCCCTAAATCAAAAGAAAATATATCGTAAGATTGTTGTAATTTTTCATGCCTTTTAAATGAAATAACATTTAAAAGAAAGTAGCATTAACCCTTGAAACATGCGGATTAATATGATAGTTTTAATAGGGGATGGCTTCCACATGAGGGGGCCGAGGGAGGGGGTCATAGATCTTTCTGACATAAAAACACTTTCTCAGTCTTTTATAATGTGACTTAACACATTCTCAAGCATATAAAACATCCTCTAATCCGTGACCATAATGCTTTTAACTCTCATTTGTTGAAAGAAACTTAACATGCCATGTTCCACCAAGAACAAGCCTAGATCTATCATCACCATCAACAACCACAAGCATACTTGCATAAAAAGATCCACCACAACAAGTTTAGAGAACTTGTCATATTCATTAAATGCTTCTCATTGATAGAATTTCAACCACATCAAGCTTAGAGTTCTTGATATTTAGATGAACCATTCATATCCATTAGACACATATGTCTTGGATTATCATTGTACAACACCATGTATCATTACTATACAAAATCTTGTATAACCAACCATACACCAAACTAGATTAGACGGTTTTATGTGTTTTAGGCCTTAAAACACAAGGTTAGTTGGTTTATTATGTTGGGGCATAAAACATAAGGGGTTTGGTTGTACCCGAAGAAGAACTCGATATCTAGCTTAGTATCGATAAATAATGTAAGTGAAGTTGTAAGGATTTCTCAGCCGATAGGGAGCTTGTTGACTTAGTAAAGCAAATCTCGAGTCAGAAACTCCAGGAGTGAAGTAGGGAGAAGATGGAGCTACATGACCGAACCACTATAAGTCACTTTGTCCTTTAACATATTTTTTGGTGATGATATTTTCATCGTGTTTATGTTTGTGGTGTGGCGATATGTTTATGCTTTCTACTATCTTTATAGTTATAGACTTCTTGCCATCACTTATCATATTACATAACACTTGATCGGTTATTTGATACGATAAATTTAAGTTTTTAACCGGAAATTATTCACCCCCTATACGTTTTCCACAACTGGTATCAGAGCCATGTTACTATTATTATCAAAACAATATGGTTTTAAAAATAAAGTACGACCCATGTATCAAATTATAACGTCCAAACTCAAAAATGGATTTTGTTTTTGACAGCCTATAGCATTTTGCCTTTTTGCCCAACTTAATTTTGATTAGAGCCTGAGACCAATCTCATTAGAAAGTAAACTAAAACAACTTTAAATTGGTTTTGATCTCATCGAAATCTGATGAACGATTGATTTACTATGATTTTTTAAAGTTGGCCAAAATTTGGAAATAAAAGGGACGACTCCCTGCAGGGAGGGGCCGTGACCCGTCCATTCCCATTTGCATTTTTTTCATTGAATTTTTTGGAAAACATACCTATGAGACTCATTAATTTTTAAAACTTTCCATAAATGTTCTAAACATTATATACATTATAAAAATACAAAGTTTACTTGTTACTTAGCAGTTTTGTTATTAGATATGCATTGTAATGTCTAATATACAAAATAAAGAAAAGTATATTTGTTGATTACGCTATCTGTCTTAATGGTTAACTAGTATATGTCATTTTAGTGCTTATTGCAATTCATAGTTAAGCCTTTTTAAGTCTAGGAATATAAGTATCCACAATTGCATGTTACTAATTTATCTTCAAGATTCATGATTTTATGATGGTTGGTCTTCTTCTAGTTGCCTTGCACTTTGTTGTAAAATGTGTTTGAATTGCATTTAGGCTTAGATCGCCTTGTTTACAAATGTTATATCAACCTCTTGTATATTTTAACTCACTTAGGTTTAATAACTAAGTTAGTAAATCATGTTTATTGAAAAATGGTTGTCTTACACAACTATTATTTTAATACTCCAAGTGTTATAACTTGTCACCATAAAATGTTGAACACTTTCTTTTTTCAAATTTCAAATCTTCAACTTGATCTATAAAGACCTTTTCATTATTCATTTTGCTTTACCATGTGTTGTCAACACAAGAGAAAATATCATTTTGATACATTATAATTTAAGTAAAACAAAGTGTATTTCAAAATGTAGTTTGTGCAAGCATTAGTCCAATACAAACATAAACAAATAATAAGATTTTGAATTGAAATTAGTTTAGGAATGGTTGTAAAACCATGAATAAAAATAATGCCAACTCTTTAGAAAATGAAATATGTTTACCCCTTAGAGCTTCATTATGTTCTCAACTTATGTTTCATGTTTAATGGCTTATTAAGTAGAAGATTTTTACTCGTAAATGTCTTGTTTAAGCTAAATTCTTACACATATGTAGTTATTTTACGAAGGTAGCTTGTAGTATTTAAAAATGGTTTTTCACCAACAAAAATCGATGATAATCATAAGGATGTTAATCATCTTGTCTTTACATAACCTCACACTTAAGACTAGTATTAGGACAAATGAAGAACATCCGTAAATCTTTATTTTCATTCCTTTTAAAGAGTAGACACGAGGGGCAAGAAAGATTTCGAGTATATATCAACTCACTATTTAAGTTATGGTTGATATTATCATCAAATATAAATGCCAATATTTGTGTCAAAGACACAAAGTTTGACTCATTACTTGCCATGATAATGGATTTTATCATATCACAACACAACTTTATGAACAAATATATCGTCTTGAATCTATATGTCTTATCTCTCTCCATGAGCATGTGAATGTCGGTTTGTGGCCGTTACGTATACTATTTATACAACTAGAAATACGTGAGCCTATCGGGGCACACACAAATACACGAAGAGTGCGTTTATTTATCTGTTACATATGTAACTCATTTATAATTATTAAATATATAATATGCTTCATGACCCCCTACAAGGCCGATGCTCCTTTTGGTAGAACCAAGAGCAGCCTCTCTACCTTTAGTGGGGGTAGGGCTGTCTACGTCTCAACCTCCCCCATACACTGTGAAGACGGTATTGAGACCCATAACCGTGGAAGACGGTTTTGGGAGTTACTTACTTACTATATTTATTTAACAATTTTTAGTTTACCGATAGACGTTTATAACTAGCTAATACGACTTAGATAACAAAAGACGGACTAAAAAGTCGAAAACCAAAACTTTCATCCTCCTCCCTACAGTGGTCGGTCAAGGAAGGATCTAGGAGGGGTCTAGGTGTTGTTTTTCAAGAATTATAGGAGTGTTCGAGAAGAACTTGGAGATAAATTTTGGGTGCTATTTAAGCATCCTACCCTTGTCATTCTATTCGTCCCAAAACACAAGAAAAATACAGATTTAGATTGTTGTTTCCCCATTCCTACGACACATAAATAAACCTTAATATCCCATCAGGGTTTCGGTGTAAGTATTTAATGCCTCAACAATACTCCATCAAAGACACATATGGTTTGGTTGTGATATGGACTTATAGGGATTGAATCCCAATAAGAACTAAAAACTAATTAAGAATTACAAGAACAAGAATTGTAACTCGAAATATTGCTTCTCTTGTATTGAACGATTAAAACTGAATGATTACAATGAATAAAAATTCTTGTTAAAATTGTAAGAGTTTAGAAGAAGTTTACAAGTACAATTATCCAACTAAGTAATGAAATAACAGGGTTGGGTATTTAAATGGGATTTTGGTAAGATTAAAGTAATCTTGTCCTCAAGATTAGCAACCTAAAGAGCTTCAGCTCCTAAGCTTCAAGTTCCATGCTTCAGTTCCTAAGCTTTAGTTTTAAGCTTCAGTTCCGAAGCTTTAGTTTCTAAGCTTCAACTTCTATGCTTCGGTTTTAAATTTGCACCTCTGAGCCAAAATCAGTAGGTCCTTCAATGTTTCCTGCCATTCTTTAGCTTCTCTTTTTTTAATAATTCCAGGCTGCAAATACATAGAGCAAGCTGGTGATAGTAGACATACTCCATAGCTTGTCTCTTCCCATTTCTTCTTTCTATTAGGCCATCTCCACACGTCAAACTTCCACTTTCCGTGCTCAAAGTTTCATTTGGCGTGACATGTTTTTTTTCCTCTTAGGCCATTTCAAAATATCAAACCTCCAACCTCTATTCCTCACTTCACACTTTACTCCTTTTCTACTCCTTTTTGGCCATTTCCATATGTCAAACTTCAAATAACCAATACTATCTTCATTCACTTTAGTCGTCTTTAAACCATTATCAAGGAATTTCCATTTAAACCACTCATTTTTATTTCAAACTCCTTGCCATATGTAAAACTTTCGTCATAAGAATTTGTAGTAGTTTCTTGTCGAGTGAGGTACTCCAATAGTTGGTTTAATGTGTCTTGTTGAGTCTCATAAATTCCACCATTAGTTCGTAACCCATTCAAACCAAGTGTAGGAAATAATGAATCACCAACTCCAACCATTATTCTTTTTTTAATTTTGCGGATGGTTTTGGTCTTGTGAGATTCACACCAATCAATATTAGGCCTGCCATTAACACCAACAGCATTGAAAACATGAGTTGGCTTAACATTCTTAATGTTAGCAACAATTAATGATCGGTACTCCAAACAACCATTTCCATACTCGTATCCCTAGTTTCTCTACAGACTTGATGCTTGATTCATGATCGATATTAAATAAATTACAAACATCATGAGTAACATCATTAACTCGTCTTTCTTTCTTGGTTTCCTTGTTGTAAACATGACAACCCTTGTGAATAACGACTTCAAAATCCACAACAACGTATTCACAGTAAAGAACCCCTTACGTTTGACCCATCACCATATTGTAGTCTACTCAGCCTCTAAACCAAGTGTAATGATTTCCATTTTTCTTGTATCTTTAGTCCCTTGTGATCATGACTGATTTTAATCAGCTTCTCCTTTTGATAAAGCTTCTCATCACAACTCATATTGTTTTTTGACAATTCATGGTTATTATAATCACAAGCAAACACCATATTACCATTCTTATTTTTACCTTCTTGACCTTCAAAATGCTTCCAATCATCAACACTTGCAATAAAAACATTATCTACTCCTTTGTTGTCATCTAAATCATAATCTTTCTCAAATTCTTATTGAATATTTACAACAGCGGTTTTAGTTTCCACACTTAGTTTTTCCGTTTTCACTAAAGTAGAATCCCAAAAGTCATATTTTGTTTTTACATCAGGATTACCATTTTCCTCCATACTATGGTTCAAGATCTTAGGAGTATCATTACTAGGTTGAGACAATGAAAAACTAGTGAATTCCCTTTCTCTACTTTGATCACATTGAAAGTTATCAAGAACCATTAAACAATTCCTATTAACCTAAATTTCACTTGAATCTTCCACATTCTGTTCACAAGATTCATCAAGAACCGCCATACTCTTGTAAAGTTTGAACTAAAATGGGTGGACCATTTGGTCACATATTTTATTTTGGTACATCGGTTCTTTTTTTATAGCTTTATTGAGAACTGCGTAGTCATGGAAAATGCATTGTTCGCATAGTTTACAAATGAATTTTGTATACAACTTTTACATTGCACACCTAAGACCTTAAAGTTTATTTCTGGTAAGTTTAAGCTTAAGTGGTTGAGCCGCTCAATCAAAACATTTTTTAGTACAAACATCCATTTTGGACAGGTTGTTGTCAAAGATGTGTTGTCACAAGAAAATGTATTTTTCTCACAATAAACAAAGGAGTTTTGAACCCAACCTTTTACGATGACTAGATAAGACATTAAACTATAGTTGTGTAAAGTTTGAGCATAAAAGAGTTACCATATGATCACAACTTTTATATATAGATGTACTTTATGGATAAATTACCCCTATTTGGAAAATTGGAAATTTGCAACCTTGTTTTTTCTATTATTGAGTGTAACGCTTGCCCTTTTCGCGTTTTGAATATTTCATTTTAGTCCTCTGACTATTTGACTTTTGTCAGTTTATTCAGATATTGTACCGTGTTGACGGTGGCGATTTTGTTGAGAATTGTGGTGATTTATGATTTATTGTGGTTAATAATACCTTTTGGAAGGTATTATTGTGTTATTTGTATTCCGGGTGGCTTGACCCGTGAATGTTGAAAAATGCCAAAAAACGAGTCTGACACGTCCGTTAATGTCCAAATGAGTTTTTAAGGGTTTAAAGTGAAAATATGTCAAGTAAATACTCTATGTTATTGGAAAAAATATTTTTAAAGTGATAAAAATACTAAGTAACTTTGGGAAGTATTTTACGGTTGAGTTTTACAAGCTTTTAAGTGATTCCGACAGAAAAAGAATGACCCGAGACCCCTTGTATACTATGGTCGGTCATGGGAAGCATAAGGGGGACAAGAAGGCTTAAATTTAGCTAATGTGTCCCAAGGATGTACACTTATATGTTTTCCACTAGATCTTTCTATCCATAATCCTTATCATTTTCAAAAAATAAAACACATACACAAGTGTGTGTGCTCTTGTGTTTGTCCGCCCCTAAACCACCACAAACCACCATAAAATTTCAACTTTGATCAAAAAGGTGATATTCCGGGTTGAAACAAGTATATGGGTATTCTTCTTAACAACGTTTGAGTTGTTCAGTTCGTGTCGAATTCTACATATTTAAAGATTTTCTTGTAAGTTTTTAAATTTAAATTTCGTTTTTCCTTTTGGGTTTATTTTAATGCATATATGTTAGTTGTATAAGTTGATAGTTGTAAAAATCGATTTTTGGAAACGAAACGAATGAAAAAGGGGTCTTTGGATGCGTCGAATATAAAAAGAAACAAAGTCGTTTTTGTAGTTTTGATGTTGTGGTCATGATGATTGAATAATATATGTTACTAGATGGCTTATTTTTTATAATAGGTTGTATAACATATTCTTTGGCTTATTTTTAAGCCATTTCATGGCTTATTGTGGGCTTAAATGCCACGTCATTTATTAAAGTCTCGAGGGAAGCAATTTTTGATTATTTTTGTGTTATGGCGTATGTTCATGGACTATTTTTGACGCTTATAGTAGTAACCAAATGCGATACGTAACTTATTCGCTTATTTTCAAGCCTAATATAAGTAATGTGGAGCTTATGGGCTCGCGGCCCAATAAGTCTATTTAAGTCGTTGTTTAATGGGACGGCGTATTGTGGTCTGAATTATTTTCTACGTATTAGTATGAGCTTATGTATATAAATGGGCCTTGGTTTTGGGCTTGGATCGTATTTTGGACTTATAAATACTATAACGGATCCTTATTGGGCCTTAAAGCCCAATAAGCGATATTTAGTCGTATTAAGAGTTTTGACAGACTTTTTGAAAGCGAAATGTATTTACGAAGTGATATTGAATGATATTTTGGGAAAAACGTTTTAATAAACGTCAAAGATTGAGATTTCGAAATTTTGTCGAAAAAGTGTCGAAATTGTGAAAAGTGTTTTGAATTAAGATTTGAAACCTTGGAAAACGTTGTATAAGCATACGGGTCATGTCAAAATTTCGTAAAAAGTTTATACTTAGAAATTTTATTTAAAAGCATGACTTTTGATTTTAAATAATAAAATATTATTTTATTATTTTATTTATTTAATAAATTCACTAAAAGACAAAAAATATAAATTTTCTCGAAACTTCTCAAATATGTTTATTATGAGTAAATGTTCCATTTTAAACTTTATTCTGATTATTTTAAGGTAACTAAGGTTACCGAATGGACTTATCAAGATATATTTATAATTATTTATTATAAATATTTACTTATACTACTTATTTATTTCTTTTAGATAGTATAAGTATGTACCATTGAGATATCGGATTGATATAATTGTTGGGTATGTCATCAACCATCACACTACTAAGTTGTTTTGGGTACATGTACAACGCGTCAAACTCTATGCATCAAACGTGGAGTTTGTTTTGGAGATGAATGATTAAATGAGACATTAACTGGACTAGGTCGTGTGCGGGCGTCGTTGCATTTGCTTGAGTAGTTAAGAGTTGGTTGCTAAAGACTTGCTTAAGGTGAGTTCTCGTAGCCCCATTTTTTACTGTTTTTCTGTTGGAGGAAAATGATACTCAAATGAGTTTTGAAATGTTTTGAATTGAACTGTGCGAAATGTGGTTTTGTTTTTTAGACAAGTTATGTGCTTATGACTGCTATGTGAATATATGAAATGTGTTGATTTACTTGCATGTACTGTGTTTGGCATGGCAAGATTTTGTGTGGTACTTGCATGTATTGTGTTTGGCATGGCAAGGTTTTGTGTGGTACTTGCATGTACTGTGTTTGGCATGCAAGGTTCTGTGTGGTTTGCCCTAATATAGTGCTCCAGCTGGTAGGCCCTTTAGGTGCGTTAGTGATTTGGGAGTTGTGACTCCGAATTTATTGTTGGATGTTGAACTATGATTAGCGGGGATGCTAAGTCATGAGTTGGTTATTTGCATATATTCACTGTCATATAGCACTATTATCACATGTTTTGAAGTATTGGCACAGCTTTTGGGTTTAAGGTCAAACCAACGAGCTCACCAACATTATTGTTGACGTTTTCGAGTATCATTTTCAGGTGAAGTGAAAGAAGAGTAAGTTGATGGTGTGTGATAGCAGACTTAGAAGTTTCCCTTGTGGATTTTTCATGTGAAGTCTTGCTTGCTTGTTTGTTTGATTTAGTATTTGGATATTTTGGCTTAAGTTTGGTTTTGGACCCCTGTGTGGCCATTTGGATTTGTAAGAGATTATGGATTTGGATAGTGATTTAGGACATCACTCGAGGTTTTTCGAGGTTGATGGTCTTTGTAACACTTGAAGTTTATGCATTGTAGTTTTCTCTATATTGTATCTTGTGTTATGATTCATCATTATGTTGCATTCTCGAGTTTTCACCATTGTCGGGGTGTGACAGATTGGTAATCAGAGCCAAGGTTATAGAGAACTAGGTGGATTGGCCCGGACTATAACCTAAGATCCGTCGTTTAGTTGCGTATAGGATTTATGTGCGTGGTGTACCGCTTTTGTGTGCCTTTGTGTGTTTATAGTTTGGTGCCTTAGTTATGTCAGTCATTGAAATGGGTGGGCTCAATATTGAATACGAATGGGAAAGGATGTGAATATAAGTACGGTGGCCAACGTAGTTATAAGTGTATCACAATCACCTACTTATAATTTTTGTTTACACAAATCGATTTTGATCACAGTAGGGTGGGGAGTTGCGTGTATAACTAAGTTATATATAGTAAGCGATATTATATATATATATTAAAAATATATATAATATATATATATATATAAAGTATATATATATATATAATATATATATAATTCATCTTCCCACTTACCTCACGTGCCCAATGGTCTCCCTCGCTATAGATAATGCTGCCAAGGATGAGACCCTAAGTTGTATGGCCGGCCTACTGCCGAATCACTAGGAGGGGGAACGGGTGAACGGGTTGGTAGAGGTGGAAGGGGTAGAAGACCTAGGGAAGGTAATGATGAGCATGTTGATGATTGAATGGTCAAGGAAATGACCAAGGTTAAATAGGAGCTAATTGAGGGTGTAAGAGGGAGTCAATGGGAATGTATAGAGAGCTAATGGGGTTCCCCCTACTTCCCAACGATCATTGCCCAACACTTGCAAAACCTCTTACCAGCCTGTCTTGGCCAGGTTAGTAACCGAGTAAAATGTTGGAAATTAGAATGGTAATGGGTTTATGAGAAACGTTTATAGAACGTAGGATGATGATAGTAAATGGCAACCGGTAGGTTGTTCATATAAGGAGTTCTTAGCTGTGAACCCTAAGGAATAAGATGGTAAAGGGATGTGCGATTTCTACTCGTTGGATAAGAAAACGAGTCGTGCTAGATATGATGACTTGAGTATTGACCAAAAAGTAAAATACACTGCTGGTTCATTTGTGGGTAAGGCTTTAACGTGGTGGAACTCTCAGATCCGCACGCTAAGCCGGGAAGTTGCTGTTAGTATGACATGGAAATCAGACATTAAAGTTTATGATGATACAAGAGTTTTTGCCTAGTCACATAGAGTGCAAAAGTTACAATCTGATTGTGAATCACGCCATGGTCAGGGCTTGCATGTTGCGATACTGATAGGTTTCATGAGTTGGCTAGGTTAGTTCCACATTTGGTAACTCCTGAGAGTAGGATGAATTAAGGGTATTGATGGCCTTGCTCCCAGACACCAAGGATGTGCAGCAACGAGCCAAAGACTATACAACGCTGTGCAAAGATTCTGTGCACTGAATGATAGGCTGTTAGGAATTGCGATCCATTAAGAAGTAAAAAGAGAGGTAATGAGGGGGAACCTAGCAACGGATAGGAGTGGAAGAGGCTTGATAATAAGAGACAGGACTGTGAATTCTTTGCTACTACTGTAAACCATGTCAGGTTCAACTTGTCCTAGATGATTAGGGCAACAAGGACCGGGAGAAAACGTCCACACCAAATTTGCTGCGCAATAATGGGGACCAGGGTCGTAGAAAATCAAGGGAACCAGGCTAGGGGTAGGGCTATTCATGTGGGACACAAAGAAGCTCACCAGGATCTAAACAATGTGACGGGTACGTTTTCATTGAATAATCATTTGCACGACCTTATTTGACTCTAGTGCCGACTATAGTTTTGTTTCCACTACTTTTTATACCTCTATACTTAGAGTCCAGCGACTTAGGTTCAATATGAATGAGGATAGCTAGCGGGCAGCTAGTAGATATTGATAAAGTTATTAAGGGTTGCAAACTGGAAATCGAGGGTCATGTCTTTGACATCGATTTGATACCTTTTGACCATGGAGTTTTGAATGTGATTAAGTATAGAATGTTTGTCAAACTATAGGCAGAGATAATTTCCATGAGAAGGTAGTGAGGATACCACTACCCGATGGCAAAAAAAAAAAGAAGGTGCTTAGCTAAGTGGAGGAGAGATCGGAAGAGAAAGTGAGATTGTTGATGAGTACTAAGGTTAGTGATAAGAAACAAGAAGAGATTGTTGTGGTTAGAGATCCTAAGGTGTTCTCGATGATCTATCTGGATTACCGCCCTATTTGGAAAATGAGTTCGTATTGAGTTAATCCCTGAGCAATGCGGAGTCAAAGTCACCTATCATATTTTTGAATTGGAGGAAGTTACACGGGACAATTCAAGGAACTCCAAACAAAGGATTCCATAGATCGAGTTCGTCCTGGGTAGCGTCGGTGTTTGTTCGTTAAGAAAAAGGATGGTTCTTTAGGATGTCATGATTATATAAATTGAACAAGTGACCGTTAAGAATCGTATCCGCTTCCTAGAATTGATGCGAGCTAATATGATCAACTGCAAAGAGGTCGTAGTTTTTTCTCGAAATAGATCTTAAGGTCTGATACCATCAGCTGGAGTACACGAGGATGCGCATTCAAAGACCTGTGTTTAGGACCTCGTTATGGACATTCGATTTCACTGTAATGCCCCATTGGTCCTGACAGATGCACCAGCAATATTAAAGGATTTGATAAATAGAGTTTGTAGGCCGTATCTTGATTAAGTTTTATATGTGTTATAGACGATATCTTAATCTACTCTAAGACTCGAGAGGAGCATGTAGAGCACTTAAGGTTAGTCTTGGAACTGCTCAAAAAGGAGAAACTGCACGCTAAGTTTTCTAAGTGTGAATTCTGGCTAAGAGAAGAGCATGACCTTGGGGATGTATTAAATGGTAATAAATTCATGTGGACCCTAAGTAAGATGAAGCTGTTAATAATGGAAATCCCCTAGAACTCCGACTGAGGTTCGTTCATTCTTAGGATTGGCTGGGTATTACCGTAGGTTCATTGAGAACTTTTCTAAGATAGCTAAGTCTCTTACTATCTTGACTCAGAAGTGTAAGACTTTCGATTAGGGTGAGGAACAGGAATTGGCATTTCAAACCTTGAAGGATAAGTTGTGTAATGCGCCTGTTCTAGCTCTCCCCGATGGACCAGAAGACTTTGTGGTATATTGTGATGCGTCCGGGATAGGACTAGGCTGTGTGTTAATGTAAAGAGGTAAAGTGATAGCCTATGCGTCTAGGCAGTTGAAAATTAATGAGAAGAATTATACTACCCATGATTTGGAGTTAGGTGCGGTTGTGTTTGCACTTAAGATCTGGAGACATTATATGTATAGACAAAGTGTGTCATCTTACGAGATCATAAGAACTTCACATATCTTTATATTAAAAAGAGTTGAATATGCAACAGCGTCGCTAGATAGAGTTGTTTTGTGATTATGACTGTGAAATTCACTACCATCTGGTAAGGCGAATGTGGTGGCTGATGCACTGAGTAGGAATGAAAGATTAAAGCCTAATAGAGTTAGAGCTACGATTATGATCCATCAGCGAGTATCATAGATAGATACTGGCGGCCAGAAGAGGCTGTGGATGGGTGCAGTATTTGCAGACAAAGGTTAGAATAAGATAATAAAAACAAGAAGTGATGAAACTTTGTATTACCTAGATCGAATAGGTTAACCTTTGAAGGTGAGGTGAGACACTGATAATGGATGAAGCACATAAGTCAAGGTACTTTGTACACCCAGGACTGATACGATAAACACAATGGATTTGAGAGATAGGTATTAGGTGACCAGTGAATGAAAAAGGATACAGCCGAGTCAGTTAGTAAGTGTTTGACATGTTTGAAGGTTAAGGCTGACATACACACGGCATCTGGCTTACTCTAACAACCTGAGAATCCCGGTATGAAAATGGAAAGGAATAGCTCGGATTTTGTGACTAGTTTGCCTAGGACTATAGTGGCATGAACACAATCTGGGTCAGTTAGTGGACCGATTGACTAGCACTGCTCATTTCTACTATGCGTGAGGATTATAAGATGGAAGGTTGCTAATTGTAATTTGAATGAGATAGTTGCTAGACATGGTGTGCCGATCACTCGATTATATCGGATCGTGATAGTCTTTCACATCAAGGTTTTGGCAGCCATTGCAAGAGGCATTAGGAACCCGTTTAGACATGAGTACGGCTTATCACCCTCAGATCGATGGTCAGAGTGAGCATACTATTCAGACTTTGAAACATATCTTTAGAGCTTTGCGTCCAGACTTCGAGGAAGTTGGGATGTTCATCTTTCTTGAGTTTGAGTTTCGTGTACAATAGTTATCATTCTAGTGTGAAATGTGCTCCTTTGAGCATTGTATGGATAGCAAGTGTCGTTCACCAATTATGTGGGATGAGTTGGGAAAAGTCAGTTGATAGGACCTGAGTTTTAGATGCAAGAGACTAGTGAAAGATCTCGCAGATAAGGATAACTAGGTTGCGCGTGGATCGTCAGAAAAGTATGCTGAAAAGAAGGGTGGAAGCCTCTAGAGTTTTATTTAGGTTGACTATGTCTTGCTTAAAGTGTCGCCTTGGAAAGGTGTGGTACGCTTTGGGAAGAAAGGGAAGTTAGTACCTAGGTTTGTTGGACCATTTAAGATTATTGAGAAAATAGGCCTTGTGGCCTATCGATTTGATTTGCTTGAGGAATTAAATGATGTTCATGACACGTTCCACGTGTCGAACCTTAAGAAGTGTTTGGCTGATCCAACACTACAAGTGCCTTTGGATGAGATTCGAGTTGATTGCAAAGATTGAATTTATGGAAGAACCTGTGGAAATTTTGGAAAGAGAGTTTAAGAAGTTAAAGCGTAGTAGGATTGCCATCGTCAAGGTTCGGTGGAATTCGAAACGCGGCCCTGAATTCACGTGGGAACGTGAAGATTAGATGAAATTGAAGTACCCACATTTGTTTAGTGATGTTAATAGTTGAATTTCGGGGACAAAATTCTTTTAAGGGGGTAGAATGTAACCTTTGCCCTTTTTGTGTTCTGAATATTTCATTAATAGTCCTTTGACTATTTGACTGTTGTCAATTTATTCAGATTCCTGAACGTGTTTGACAGATGTGAATTTATGAGATATGTGATAATTTTGGTTTATTTGTCACGTTTAATAATCCCTTTTGGAAGGTATTATTATGTTATTGTATTCCGGGTGGTTGACCCGTAGTGTTTGAGAAATCCGAAACACGAGACTGACACGTCCGTTAATGTCCCAAATTGGAGTTTGAAGGTGTAAAGTGGAAAATATAGTTGTGTGAAATACTGCTAGGTTAATGGAAAAGTATTTTTAAAAGTGAATAAAAATGCTAATTAACTTTGGGTAAATTTTACGTCACAGAGATTTATCAGCATTTTAAGTGATTTGACACGAAAAGAAAAGACCCAAAAAAAGGGGGGAGGAAAAACACAAAACAAAAAAAAGAGGAAAAAAAAGGGGGAGAAGGAGAGGGGGAGGAGGGGATAAAAAACAAAGGGGGGAAAGGAAAAAAAAAAAGAAAAAAAAAAAAGACCTCTAATCCCATGGCGGTCCCAAATGGTCTAAATGGAACAAGGTTGCTAAGTTTTTTAGCATAGGTATTTCATTGCATTTGTACAAATATATTCCTTCCACTAGCTCATTTCTATCCATTCCATTTGCATTTCAAAAATATAACACATACTTAAGTGTGTGTGTGTGTGAGTCGCCCGCCACCTAACCACCATAAACCACCACAGTTTTCCAACTTTGATTAAGATAACATGAATACATAAATATTTGGGGTTGATTCTAGTGTTTGGTTATTCATTTAAACAACGTTTGGGTTGTCCGTTTCGTGTCGAAATCTACAAATTTGGAGATTTTCTTGTAATTTTCAAATTTAAATTTCGTTTGTCCTTTTGGGTTTATTTTGATGCATAGATGTTAGTTGTACAAGTTTATCATTGTGAAAATTGATTTTTGGAAGCGAAACGAAAGAAAAAGAGGGTGTTTGGTTCGTGTAGTAAGAAAAGGAAAAAGAAGGTTTTTGTAGTTTTGATGTCGTGGTCGTGATGGTTGAATAATATATGATGCTAGAATGCTTATTTTTGATAGTAGCTGGTATAGCTTATTCAGGCTTATTTTAAGCTATTTCTTGGCTTATATGAGCTTAAATGCCACGTGTACTTTCTCAAAATCACTAGGAAAGTAATTTTGATTATTTTTGTGTTATGACATATGTTGTGGACTATTTTTTTAGCTTATGGTAGTAACCAAAAGCGATATGTAGCGTATTAGCTATTTCTAGCTTAATATGTGTATTTTGGCGAGTTTTATGACTACGGCCCAATAAGTCTATTTTGAGTCGTGGCTGTAAGGAACACCTTATATGGTCCAGATTATTTTACATATAAGTATATGCTTATATATGTAAATGGACTTTGGTTTTGGACTTAAATAGTATTTTGGACTTATATATGTCCTAAAGGACCCTTGTTTGGGCCTTAAGGCCCATAAGCGATATTATCGCTATGAAAATTTTGATGGACTTTTGAAAGTGGAAATGTATTTACGAAGTGATATTGAATGATATTTTGGAGAAAAAATGTTGGTAAGTGTTAAAGATTGAGATTTTAGAATTTTGTCGAAAAGTGTCGAATTTGTGAAAATTGATGAAAATAAGGTTTGAAACCTTGGAAAACGTTGTATAAACGTACGGGTCATGTCGAAATTTCGTAAAAAGTTTATACTTAGAAATTTTCTTAAAAACATGATTTTTGATTTTTAAATAATAAAATATTATTTAATTATTTTATTTATTTAATAAATTCACTAAAAGACAAAAAATATAATTTTTCTCGAAACTTCTCCAAAGTGTTTATTATGAGTAAACGTTTCATTTTCAACCGTATAATGATTATTTTGAAGTGACTAAGGTGTACCGAATAGACTTGTCGAGATATATTTATAATTAATAATTATAAATATTTATTATATTACTTATCTATTTACGCTAAATAGTATAAGTATGTATTATCAGAGAATGAGATTGATATGATTGTGGAGATAAGTTGTCAATCATCACACTAACTAAAATTGTCATTGGTAATTGTACAACCACTAAACTCTATGCATCAAACGTGAAAATTGTTTTGGAGATGAATGATTAAATGAGACATTAACTGGACTAGGTCGTGTGCGGGCGTCGTTGCATTTGCTTGAGTAGTTAAGAGTTGGTTGCTAAAGACTTGCTTAAGGTGAGTTCTCGTAGCCCCATTTTTTACTGTTTTTCTGTTGGAGGAAAATGATACTCAAATGAGTTTTGAAATGTTTTGAATTGAACTGTGCGAAATGTGGTTTTGTTTTTTAGACAAGTTATGTGCTTATGACTGCTATGTGAATATATGAAATGTGTTGATTTACTTGCATGTACTGTGTTTGGCATGGCAAGATTTTGTGTGGTACTTGCATGTATTGTGTTTGGCATGGCAAGGTTTTGTGTGGTACTTGCATGTACTGTGTTTGGCATGCAAGGTTCTGTGTGGTTTGCCCTAATATAGTGCTCCAGCTGGTAGGCCCTTTAGGTGCGTTAGTGATTTGGGAGTTGTGACTCCGGATTTATTATTGGATGTTGAGATATGACTAGCGGGGATGCTATTTCTTGGATTGTTAGCATGTATTCACTGTCATATAGCACTATTGTCCACTGTTGAAATATTGGCACAACTTTTGGGTTTAAGGTCAAACTACGAGCACACCCAATCATATGTTGACGTTTTTGAGTATCATTTTCAGGTGAAGTAAACGAAGAGTAGTTTGGTGATTGTGATAGCAGACTTAGATATATGTAGTGTGGAATTTTGTTTAAAGTCTTGCTTGCTTGTTGTTTGATTATAGTATTTGGATGTTTTGGATTAAGTTTGGATTACGGTCCCCTGTGTGGGTAGTTGAATAATTATAAGAGATTGGGGATTAGAAAATCAGCTTTTGTCTACATCGCTATTGATATGTATAGGGAAACGTGATTGTGTAAAAAGGATACCATCGGGTAACACTCTTCATACTACCTTGCCCCCTAATATGGTTGATCCACTTTTAATGTATTTCACATGCACTTAGTAAACTCTTAGGGGCCGTGTAATAGTCTTCATACTATCTTGCATGTGCGTTGATCTAGCGGCATACTAAGTAGACGGCGGGTTCGTGTAATTCGTTCATGCTTTAGGAAATAATTACATAGATCATCATAAGTGTGACAAGGCAACAACGCTAGGAGAAGTAATCTAGGGAGTAATACATGATTAAATAGACACAATTTTTTATCTTATTGTTATCACCATTAGTTTAGATTATTATTTAGTTTAATAGCTAAAACCAAACCACTCTCTCCAATTATATGATTTACCTGCTTTTCATAAAATACAAAAATACAAAAAGAATCTTCCCTCAACCCTTAGAATTCTGTTAGATCGTGATCAAGCCTTCCCAACCTATTCCTCGAGTGAATGATAAACAACCTCGAATCTTGCCCATACTACACTACAACGATTAGGTGCACTGCCTAGGAAGTTGTAAAACTTCTCGTGTAGAAGTCCTATGACGACCGCACATCAGTAATGCATTTTATAAATATAGGACAAACTTGCAATGTTGTCAAATTTAGTGGGAGTTATGAGTTGTTTCCTCATAGGCATCCTATTTTATTTCTGGCTTGGCTTGAAATAATTAATTACGTTCCAAGTGTGAAACATCTTCATTTAGTAAAGAATCACCGTATGTTATCTTTGATAACCTGTTGCCTTTGAGATGTCCCTTCTATTTAATGTTATCCTTGATAGTTATGCACGATTCCTTATTAATAGATGGAGTTCTATATACTAGCTACGAGCTTGAAACTGCCATATTATAAATACAAACAAGTTAACTAGTGTGGTGTTGTTTTATGCAAAGAAGTTGTACCCTGCACAAGTAGGAGAAATCTTTATTGTGTGCAAGGAACAACTTAGAACAATATGACTAATGATTTCTTGACTACAAAGTAAGAAAACTATTACTCTACTAGGACTCCTACACATTTAATGTATGTAGCCCTATTAAAGAGAATGTGTCAAGACAAAAAGATAAGCTACATAATTATGTTTTCTTAGAAATCATAAACATGGAATTTGAAATTAACTTGAACATGCTATTAATTTACTTTAGTTTAATAATTGTTATGTCTTCTTGTTAAAGACATGTACATTAAGTTCTTTACTTGTGAAAAGACTTATAACGTAAAGTTAAAAGTTATCTTGTTATGTCTTCTTGTTAAAGACATGTACATGGAGTCATTAACTTGGTCAAAGACTTATAACGAATAGTAATGTATTGGATGTTTATGTTTACTTGTTAGTACATACACATTAAGTCATTGACTTGATCAAGGACTTATAAAAGGATGCAATTGGCTTAGTAATACTATTAATACCATTAGGTTTTAACTTAAGTTGGTATAATAGGAAAAGCCAAAAAGTATAAAATCAATCTTATTGGAATACCACAAGTTTATGGTATGTCCAACAAGGGTAAATCAAACTATTGGTATTGTTTTGATTCGTGATGATCTTTAACTTGTTTAAACTCTTTAAAGAGATCTAGGTTAGTAAATTGAGTATATCATGGATATACCCAATTAGACCTCAACCTAGAAGGTTGATTAAGATAAAATGAGATGAATCTTATTGTGTCTTGATTGAAGTTCTAAATTTGGTAAAAATATCTTGGAGATTCTTACTTAGAACTGTTAAGTGTATATTGTTGGATACCCAAAGAAAATAATGGGATACCATTTTTACAACCCACATGAACAAATTTTTTGTTGCTCGTCATGCTGAGTTATTTGAGAATAGTATCAAATGTACAAGAAGCGAGTGGAGTCTCACGCTTCTTAAAACGAGTGGGATTTTGTAGGTCTTTAATTAATTTAAGAAGAAGATACATAAACCTTCTATAAACGCACTAGCGAATGTCATACTGAGACTAAACATGAAAATGTTGAGCCTTAGAATGATGCTACTCACATTCATAGATCCGCAAGGATACCTCATGATATGTTTCTATATCAGTGGTGAAGATTATGAGTTAGAGGATCAATTGTGAACTTGCTAATCATAGAAGATGAATTGTTAGATCTTGGATTTAATGAATGACTCAAATACTATGAATGAAGAGATGCTGTCCAAAAGAAGTTAATCATATTCTTTGTTTTATCTTTGGCATATCGGTTTGATAATGAGGTTTAATTGAGTTTCCTTTTAGAGAAGACTCATAAGGACAACATTTTGTATACATATTTATTGCACGTCAAATGGCATAAGTGTTTATTCATTCTCAAGTAATTGATTATGATTAAAACTTCCTCATTTACGAACTCTAAATATATAAAGATTAATAAACTGTCATACTTGTTTCTTGAAAGGAAATATGACAAATTGGATTTGAAGAACTCTTTATTAATTGATTACTTTGCGAGGACGATATGTAATCAAATAAAGTTTTGTGAATCTAATATAATCTTTAGAAAGTATACAAAAATGCTTGAATCCAAGCATGGATTGAAAGCACACACTAATGAGCAGAATCTTAAGTTTAATTGTTAAATAAATTACTTATTGGATTTGATTTTTAATTATAAATAAGATATCTCATAAGTACATCTCAAAGCTAGTGGGAGTAATTTTTTTTACTTTTCTAAAATAGATTATGTTATTGAACATAATTAGAAACAATTTATCTAAGTAAGATTTTATCCCTTAGATTGAAATAAAGTTTCTTGTAAGAATTTTAGGAAATGAAACATGCAACCTTGGAATAATACGTTTGATACATTAAACATATGTGGTGAATTAAGTCCGAGTACAATATGAAATATCATTGAGTGAAACTCGATTGATCTATCTTACTTGGTATGATTAAACACATGAATGGAAACTTTAAGTCCCACTAAAGGATTCATTATGTACATCATATTATGTATGGGATAAGTTTTATCATTTGCATGAGTGTTAAATGATTTGACAACATTGAAATCTAATTGAAATATATTAGCAGGAAAATCTAATTGAAAGATATTAGAAGAAAAATCTAATTGAAAGATATTAGAAAGAAAATCTAATTGAAAGATATTAGAATGAACATTCTGTTTAATGTTTAAATTAGGAATTTATTCCTAGAATTGATAATGAAGATGCTAAGGATATACACTGTGATAATCATAGTAAGATCATTATGATCAACAAACCTTGGGTTTGTGTGATATCCAAACATTATTAAAGAAGTGTTCAGAATTTACGGTGGTTTAGCTTAGTGTCGTTTGTATACACTAGTGCTTGATTTAATTGAGATGATACTCAATCTTGGTAGAAGCAAGTTTTCATTTTATATGATAACATTGTTGGCTACATATGCTTGGTTTAAAAGCATAGTTGCATAATATTGTATCAAAAGAATAAAAATGGTTTACAGTTTGGGAAAGTGTTGAGATGACTGTTTTCATTAGGATGTTTTGTGTATGTCATACATCTTATGGAAAGTAATGTGACTAGACTCATATAATAAATACTTATAAGTGAGTGCACACTTACAAAATAACAATCATCATAATATTCAAAGAATTTCACAATTCATGAGTTTTTTTGAAATAAGCATTCTCAAAGTTCCACAAGATCATGACCTAGTTCATGGAATCTATGCCTTACCGCTAATTGTGATTGTTGTGGATAAAACATTGATATTTAACTAGGATCATCATGCACTGATCTTATTTGGTATTTGAATAATGAAACTGTAAGCAGTTGTATTAAACAAATGAATTGACATACGTGGTATGATCGTTTTCATTTATACTAATGTGTTCTATATTTGCATGTTTAAATCCTTGAATAAATTTATTTATTCTAAACTATATCCATTACCTGTTAACGATATGGGAATATTGTTAAGATAAGGTAAATGTGAGTGACTGGTTGTATTCTGGAGAATACGTAAAGATGTTGTCTGACAGCTTCGCATGTTATTTAATGTGGTTGAATATTAGATCCCCATCGTCTGATAATCACTTTATGGATCGGTGTCATTGGTGCATTACACACATGGTGAAAGTTATGTTTATCTTTAGACTTGAGATGCAAGCAGGTTTTGCATGTAAGGATATCATTTCTTGATTATAATCATTTCTTGATTATAAAGGCTATTTTTAGAAGTGTTTTGAAGTACATGACGGACACTTGTAGTCAAAATAGAATTTGTTCCTCCACGTGTTTGGGAGTTAGATACTTATGGGCCCCCGTTTGGTTGATCAGATATGTGCTTGGCCGAGCCCAAAGTGTAGTTAAGATGATTCTTTTTTACATTTGGTGATCTGAATTAATATAGATGCGAGAAACATAATCGTTAAATTATGGAATGACTATTGATCCATATCCATATTTAACATGTATCTGAAACAAAGGGATAAGACTAACTGAATCCATAGAAGGTTGAGTTGTTTTTCCTAAAACTGCAAACTTGGGTATTTCTGGGAGCATTGATGATGTTGCTAGACTATTTGTCAATGTTAATATGTTCTATAATATGAATGAGACATTCACAAGTGGGAGCTGTTGGGTTTGTGCTCATGTCATACGAATATTTATACGGCTGGAAATACGTGAGCCTACAGGGTCACACACGTTATATATTTAGGATCACTTTATTAATGTGAATAATAATATAAATGTATATTTATTGTTTATATTAATATATGATTCGACGAATGAACACTAACGGTCGTTAATTAGTTAATTAATTGTAACTAACTAATAAGACTTTTTAATTAATGGGTAATTAAAGTAATTAACCATAAATAATTAGAAAGGTCAAAAAGTCAACCCCAGGCGGTGTTGGACTTTGTTCGACCGGTTAGGAGGCCCAAGGAGGGTTTGGGTTAGGTTTTGAGCTATCTTTTCCTACAAGGTATCTATTTTAGGTAAACCCTAAATACATCCCTATATAGGGAGGATCCTAGAGCTCATTATTTTCATCCCTGGTTTTCTCTCCTCTTGAGTTCGATCACAGAACAAAATCCCTAGGGGATTTCTTGTTTTGTTTTCTTAGTGTTATCATATTCGTTGGTCAAGAACTAGCATTTCGGTGATACTACTAGACGTGTAGTGTATGAACTTTGTGGAGGTTACTTCCTTTTAGTAACTAGAAGTAGTTTTTGGTAAAGCACGTTTATTACACACGTGCGTGTACTTAAAGATCCTCGTTCTTCACTAGCTTGGCTGCTAACGGTATGTTTCTTTATTTATGTTTTATATGTTAATTACATGTGCTATATGAATAGATCCGATATGTAGCTCGTAGAATATTAAATGCAATATTATTTGTTATTAGATAACAATTTCTAACAAGATGCTATGGTCGGTGTTGGTAACAGGTATGGATTCACCATCACCAACACAAACAGATGGATATAAACATTTATTAAAAACAATATTTAAATTACTCGTATGTGAATTAAGATGAGATGATGCACCTGTATCCATATTCCATGTCGGATCTCGATTAGCCATAATGCTAAAGGCACTGGGAAGCACACATGGAGCCGCGCCTAAAATGCCATGCCTAAATGTAGACTTTAACATGCTGATGGACCAAAAACAATATCAAAATATAGTTGCTTTTCCTTCTCTTCTGTGTGTTATCTCTATACGAACCAACCACAAACAAAAGAATGATGTATAATTGATCCGTCCAAACCACACCTTAAAATATATATAATATATAATAAAATATAAAATATATATAGCAAGTGTAATCTAAAACACAATGTACTTATTAAACAGACAAAAAAAACAACCGACTCCTGAGGGTGGCCCTTAGGTAGAACCAAGCTTAACATTAGTCCTTGGGACACATGGTGAACTGGGAGACTAGTTACCGTATACTTAACTAGAAATTATGTATAATTTTGAAATTATATCGTATTGGATTTTGGATTATTTTTTCTTCGACTCTAGAAATACATCAACGAATGAACAAAATATAGTTATGTATCTAGAATTGGAATGTTGAATGTTCTTTTGATATATTTCTAGGTCAATTAATTCTCATTGATTACTTGGATGTATTTCTTGCAAATGCTATTTGATAAGAAGCCAAGTTTTTTTGTGATGACATTCAGTATCTGAGCCTTTTAAGGAATATGTTCTTTGTATTTTGGATCTTACTCATGAGTTGAGGTTTGTGATCAGAATAGAGCTCACAATGAAGTGACAAGGTTTACGTAGCTAGACACAAGAAGGATGACATGATTTTTCACTTTGTCTGCTGATTTTTTTGTAATTGTTAAAATCACATGATTGAGAAGGTAACTAGAAAAGAAAACTATGAGGAAATAGCATTTTTTGTCATATACTTGCATCATGAAAGTGCTTTTTCTAAGATATGTTTAGAGATGAGATACCAAGGTCAAGACCATGTGCATCAATATCTTCTTGAAACTTTGAGCGAGTATAGAAAAGAAAATAAGTCCATAAAGGAAATCCACCAAAAGGTTTATTATCAGGACTGTTATGATATGTTTCTGTACACAGTACATACTCTTGTGGTATCTTTTCATGTTTATTTTGTTGGTTCTTAATTGAATTGGTAAATCCAATTTGCGATGGTCTTTCAGGTTGCTACTCTTCTAAATGAGTATTGCACAAATGATGAAGAATGCAGAGTTACTAGCCGCTGAAGAAAGCCTTTCGGTATTATAAAAGGTAACTTCTTATTACTTACTAAAAAGTCCACATGTAGTAGTTTGTTGATGTAGCTCTTTTTACTAAAGAGGTGATTAGAGCACAATCGATGATGAATTCTAAAAAGAGGTATAGTGAAATTGCATTTGTTAGCTATTTTATGAATCTAGTTATTAGAAGTAAACTGACAAATGTTATTGTGCTCATAAGTTATTAGAGCTTACCATCATAGTTATTAGACTTAAAAAGGCATGATTGGCTACTTAGTTCATGCATTTAGGAAATGCTACTTTCCTTAACACCGTTTGCTTTCTTTTTCTATATAATCAGGTCCATCCAGGAAAGAATGTTGGAATTGGCAACGATCACACCATCTTCTCTCTGATTGATGGATTGGTCAAATTTGAGAAGTTTGGACCTGATAAGGTAAAATCATATTTCTGAAACTCTATAGTGAAGCCAATTATTTTTACCAATTTACTTATTAAAGGCTATTTGGATTAATGTAAAATTAGGAGAATGGATATTTATGAAAAAGCACATTTTTATAGTTAGTAGGTAAAATGATATGTACTCGTATGTGCATAATCTGTGAATATGCCAATATAGGGCTTAAAGAGGTAAAAAATGTGCTTATATTGTAATGTTTTATACTCTTTTTACTATAAGGCGGAACCTTTTTTTGAAAGGTACTCAAGCTTTATTTGCTTAGTTTAACAAAAGTTTGTATAATATAAACTCTTTGTTGTAAACGATACTTTGGCTTTTGGGTATCTTTAATTTCACCCACCGCAAGTTTAACGATTAATTTCTATTCAGGCTAAGGTTGAAGGTCAAAAGATTACATGGTTGACTCCTCATGTACTCCAGCAACTGATGCCTCAAGATGTTGATTTCAAGATTATGCTTACCTTCTTGGTGTTCTATGAGGTTCGTCGATCAAATTTTCGTACATTCGTTTTAAGTTTTGACTGCATTCCAATGACTTGGTACTTATACACACATACTTCTATCTAATGTGCAGACTCTTCTTAGTTTTGTGAATTTGAAACTCTGAGTTGATTAATTTGAAATATCCGCATATCCTTGACCCTCGATTGAAACCTTTAGTGGCTGGTATGAACTTGCTATCTCATGACAAACTATAAACATCCTCGAGTGTGTTTTTATAGAGATGTAACTTTTATTCATATCTGGCAGATTTATACGCTTTGACAAGATATGTTGGTGCTAGATATCGGACAAATGGAACAAATGACGAAGAGTCTAAGCTTAGACTTCAGGACCAACTTCCTAGTAATGAATCAGGTGCATTGATGAACCTTGTTGTAAACACTACTTTTATGAGTGAAAATGATGAAGAAACAAGGGTATGTAAAACCATCTTCTAAAATAAGACATTCTTCTTGGGTCGTGAGGTAGGATTAATTTTTAGCCAGACCTTTACTTTTTTAGTCTTGTTATAAATTGCATGTTTTAGCTCTCTCTGTTTTCCTTTAAAGTGGATGTTGTGTTGTTCAGGTTCCAAGGGAGTCATTGCTTTTTGTGATAACCACTTTTGGTGGTGTGGTTTCGTGGGAAGGGGATGGAGCTCTATTTGAGGAATCTAACCAGGACATTAATTATCAGGTATGTCGTAAGACTCGGGATCTGATATTTGATAAAACAATTAAGATAAATAAATGATGTAACAAAAGGCTATTATTCAGTAGCATTTTGACACCATCGTTTATGTATCTTATCGGAACAATTATTTTCATTTATAAAATTTCTTATACTTTCATTTTGTGTAGATTGTTGATAGGCCGACTCAAAGTCACAAGTTTATTTCAAGAGACTATAAACAGCTGCAATGGGTGTTTGACTGCATAAATGCGAGAATCATATGCACCCGAGTATGCAGATACCATTAGAGTATATTTACAGTTTGGATACTCTAATTTCATCTTGATTGTAATGAATGGTTTAATTTGGATTTTGAATTTTCATTTGAATGCAACTTTTTTGATGTGAATGATGAGTTTTCTTTATTGATATGTTCAATTCTAAGAGTTTTAGGTATCATAACACCATAACACCGCCACCTCAGCGCCACATCAGCTTTAACATTTAACACCAAGACACCAAAATACCCCTCTTTTCATAACACCCTATAACATCACCTTTTTGGGACCCGTCCTTATTTTTTCACAACACCCCCTAAACAAACTAAAATATTTCATTCATTAAATAATATTACACATTACAATACTTAAAAAAACATAAGAAAATTAAAAACATGAGGAAAAAAATTACAAAAAAAAATATACGCCCCGATGACTAAAAGTCTGCATCTTTATCTTCAACTTCTTGCAAAATATGCTCCATAAGGTTTTTTTGCTTTTCGACGTTGCACTTCACATCTTTCAACCCATGTACGTTGCATATTTCTTGACGGATTATTATACACATCGTACCAGTCAGTAACCGCCATCTCTTGATATTCTAAAATCATGTTATGCATTATGATGCAAGAATACATGATTCTACGTATGTTGTTGACATGGTATTGATGTGTTGGTTGTATTATTCTCCAACGTCCTTGGAGAACACCAAAAGCACATTCGACATCATTTCTTGCACTTTCTTGATGCTTTTTAAAGTAACTATGTTTCGCGTCATTTACGATCGTGAATGATTTGATGAAAGTTGCCTACTGTGGGTAAATTTCGTCGGCTAAGTAATACCCCTTTTCAAACCCGACACCATTTACCACAAACGGAGCTATATGGGCTATGTCATTAAGAAGGTCGTCAAATAACGAAGAATTATCTAAAACATTAATATCGTTATTTGCACCCGCTACGAAAAAAACGCATGCCAAATCCACAAATCTTGCGAAGCAACAACTTCAAGCATTATAGTGTTGAATGAAGAAAACCCCATAGGTGATACGTTTTATTGATATGATATATATAGATAAATACATAATGAAACCCTAATGGATCCAAAGCCCACAAGTGGGCTTAGGCCAACTAAATACATCTAATACCCTCCCGCAGTCTGAGAGACGAAATCGTTAAAGCTCGAGACAGGAGCAACACACTTTAAAAACAAAAGCTAAAGCTAATAAACTAATGAAGATACCTTGTAGCAAGCACAAAAAACACGTCACAAACTCACGTTAAGAGTTGTGTCCAATTTAAAAGCAAACATAGTTTCTCACCTCAATAGTATCAAAGATTGTAAATTGTAAGCAAATGTGGGGCGCTGAACTCACCTTAGCAAGTGGTGAGTCTTGCTAATACCGAAGATAGAACTAAGTTGCGAAGGATCTGCATGCCACTTCTAAAACGACGCGTATTAGGGAAACTGAATGTTGTTGTAATATGAACTCAGTAACATACGCTTTCAAGTAGGAAATAGACATCCATGTGTATTTTGTGCTTTCGTTTATTTAATAAAGTATGCTAAATAAAATTATAGAGTTTTTCGTTACGTATTCGACGTTATCTCGGAAAATTGCCAAATTTTTAGTAACTTTCTATTTTGGGTAAGCTATTTAAGTTTCGGGACGTAATACCAGTCCTCTAAAAAGTTGATATATATATTTAAATGCATATATTACGAACCTTAAAGCTTTATACTCAATATGCTTCACTTAACTTATATACGTGTTATCACCATATTATATCATTATTTAGACACCTACATATTTTTAAGTATCTCGACTAATCTATATAAATTATCGTCGATGACATTTCGAAAGTTTTCCTTAATTAATATCCTAAGGTTTTCCTAGATGTTTTATGTGATTAGGTTTTAAAAGCTGTAAATAATGCTCGTGAAAGGTCTGTATAGCCTTATCTTTTTAATCCACCAGCAATACATTATAGTTTTTCCAAAAAGTGTTTCAAATTTCATTTTCGCCATAACTTGCCGTTTAAAGTCTGTTTTTATGTGTTTAATATACGAATCTATTTATACTGAAAAGACGTTATCATAAAATCTACTTTTTCGACTATTAAACCATTTTAAGTGTCCTACAAACTCTCATTATACATTTGCAATTAGTCAACTCATTATTTTTCAAAAATGTACCTTTAGACTTAACCATAGACTCTATCATAAGACACGTCATTAGTGTCTAGTCCTATCCCTACTTTCTTTCGCCAAAACTATACTGCGCAACACAAAACCACTCTCTTATCTATCATTACCTCTCATCATACTCTATTGTTGCAAACCCACATTTCATAAACTCTATCTCTCACCATAACTTTTATAAAACAAAACCAAATAATACTTCCATTTTATAAAGTGTCAAGTTATTTTTATCCTATCTCTTTTACTATATAAGTAATACAAAAACTATGGATTCTTAAACTTGAACATACATTCTAAGGAATAGAGGAATAAACACAAGAGGTGGGTCAAGAATGCTTACAAGAATGAAGAAAACAAACCGATTAGGAATCACAAGATCATATACCCTAAAGATGACTAGTATCTATTAAAACCTCACTATATAAAAATAGAAAATCCTAATTTTATACTCTTGCAAACACCTTGTAATTTAAAGGAACTACTACTTGGATCAACATTAGATAACTTATAACTAACCACTATGGGAACCACTTGGATCTTGAAAGGAATCAAAAGTTATGGATTGGGATTGGTAGTTGTAGGTGAGCGTAAGAAGAGAGCCAAGGGAGGAAGAGAGAAATTTTAGTGAGGCTTTGTGTGTGGAAGAAATGACCTAATAATGAGAAAGTATGGTATTTATAGGATCAAGTTAGGGTTTTGTGGTATCATAGTTCAAGTCATGAGGCTTGAACACTCTCTCTTTGGCTCACTTAGGGTGCCAATTTCCTCGGTTTGGTTCTAGTCACGAGCAAGTTGCACAAATCTTTGCCTAGCATGGTTCATTGAAGCAAATATATTCTATGCACAATGTTGAGTCAAAAATTTGGTCAATAGTGTAAGAAGTCACTATTGCCTATTATGCCTATGGTAGCTTTCGTTATGTCATGAGTAGGTGTCCCCCCCCCTTCATATTTCTATATCATTATGCTTAATGATCACATGCATGGAATGCCAAAATGCTTCATGAATTAATTTTAGGATGCATTTGTGTTGTTGTTATGGTTTTAGGATCCAGTTATGTCAAAAGGGAGGTGACGAAAATTTTTAAGCATTACGGCTTGACGAATTGAATAACTCGATTTTACACGAAATAGTTGTGTGGTTTTCGGTTCCCGTTGATGCAAAAACTGTAAAACGCAATTTAAAAGATAAAACCCTAAAATTAATATCAGAAGTGATTTAAAATCACGAAACACTTAGAAAAGTTAAAATATCTCATATAAGGCCTAATTTAATTAATAACCGATGCGAGACGGGCCTTGATGAACACATTTTCAGATTTACAGGTTTTAACTTCCAATGGTACAACTGTCGATTCCCAACGTTAACATGTACAAGTCAAAGATTAATAATCTGAAAGGTTTAAATTGTTGACCTAAAATTTTATCGGGTGCTTTATGAATCTTTCCCCGTTAAAAGAGCTTTGTCCTCAAAGCTTTAGGAACGTAGCTTGAGACGCGGATTCAGGGTTAGCGAAAAGATGAGGGTACTTTTTCTGCAATTAATGGTCTTCACTGACTCCCACGTATATACTTCCTTTCTTTATTTTTTCCTTCACATTTATTAGAGAGACCTCTTCTTTTGAATTTCCATCTGGACCATCACGATTGAAGTACGACTTTACTTCAAAAACGTTTAACTCTTCTGCTGTCCATAATTTCAACCGGTTCTTCAATGAATTGAGTTGTTGTCGACGTGGATTTCGTACAACTGGATAGTCGATTGGTTTTGTCGCGATAAGCACTTCTTAAGGTTGAGACGTGAAGTACTAGGAAACACGGTTAGTTGCGAGGTAACTCAGCTGATATGCAACCGTTCCAACTTTGGCGAGAACTCTTAAAATGCGCTATAATTATTGAATGCTTATTATCCTTGGTTTATCTTAATTTTTCTTTTCTACTTACCATTATATTGAACTTTTGTTTTTCCAATATTAATAGGAGTTCAATTTTCCCCGTTTGCCGCAAATGTACTAACTCCTTTCCAGGCGATACTTTAAACATAACTCTATCCCATGCACTTGAACTCTATGGCTCTTACTGAGTCTCCTTATCAGCGTAGCTCCACTTTGTCGATTCACATGTGAAGACATTGGTAGACGATGCTTGATTTGTTGATCTTAGCTGTTGTTTCACGGAAAATTTCCGGCAGTAAGTCTGAGCGTTCCCACCTCAAGCCCAATAGATAGCTGCGAAGGCATTTTGCTGACCATACAACAGCCTCAAAAGGTGCTGCTTTATACTCGTATGATAGTTGTTGTTTTAGGAGAACCCTATCAATGGTAGATGTCTGTCACATCCCTTTCCGAAGTCCATCACACACACTCGCAACATGTCTTCTAACGTTTGGATGGTCCTCTCTCTTTGACAATCTGTTTGTGGATGGTAAGCCGTACTCATATCCAGGTTGAGTTACCTAGGCTTTCGTTCATAACTAATTTTAGAAATGAGGGACGCTAACATCTTAATTGTCCTCGATCAGTAAATAATTGACTGGATATCATGTCTCGAGACTACTTCCTTCAAGTATTGTCTCGTTAACTTCCCCATTGTGATTCCCATTCCCGAGTCCAAGATCTCGGTTAACCAGACAAGCCTCTAGAGCTACGTCCACACGTTGGTTGATAATTTCTTCAATTGCGGCAGGGGTCATCCCGAAATGAGTGTTAGTCATTGTTCTACATAACGAGACACAACCCATGGTGAGATTTTGAAATGGATACACGATTATTAGATAACGATAATTTAATACATGCTATGAAATAAAATATAATTACAATACGATTGCCAGAACGAATAAATAACAATATAGATAAATAGGCGAGAGAATCAAAACAAGCTTTTCATTTCATGAATAAAAGCATAATTCTGTTACAACAAAATCCAAAATAGGTACATGATCCACAATTATTTCTACTGCTAACATCTAGACTTATACATCTAGTTAGTAACTGTCCTTACATGATCGATGGTTACTACTAGTCTAGGGCAAAAACCAAATGTTCTCTCAATACGACTCAACATCCTAAAGTCTCCCTCGAGTATCATCACAGATCCATACAAATCTAACGAACAACTCTCCTTCCTAGTAAAAGGGTCATATGAAGTCAGAAAGACAAATATGTTCATCGATCCTCTTGTATCTAACTATAGCATCAAAACCTTGAGGTTCCTCCAACTCAAAAGCTCTAATCCTTCGATCATCCATCTCTCTTTCACCCTAGCTATCAGTTGAAATCGGCTCTCTATGCCGTCTCTGATTCAGTCTCTTCCCGACAATCCGTATCTGTACGAACCTTAGACATGTGATGGTAAAAGTCATGCACAGCATCATCCAAGTCAATCGGTATATCCTCGAGTGACCTAACAATGCTATCCCTAGTGCCAGATGAATCAAAAGATTCCTCTCTAGCTGGCTTTACAGTCTCCTCCTCAACTATCGGTGCCGACATCAGGTTGATACCTACCTCAACCATGTCTCCAGCAACCCAGTGTCCGCCTCATACTCCTCAGGTGTCATCATAACATTCTGGGTCAATCTTACATGATCTCTGAAACTTCATCCCCCTAACCAATTACCCAACTCCATATAAGACCTTAGTGTCTCTTATAGGATCAATCTCAGTATCCTCCTCTATGCTAGCCTTAGACGAATATGAGTATCTTGAACCTCTTCGAGGTGGTAAGAGATCATCATGGTAGGAGCTAATGTTCCCAGAACTAGTGTAGATGAAGTACAAAATCAATCCGGGGTCTACATCTCTTGAGAGATGGTCTCACGCTAGAATGTGAGGATGAACTGCAGGGTTCGCTCTAAGACTCTCAAATCATGATGATGACTCTGATGTAGTCGGTGGATACCAAAGTAGATAATGGTCAGCTAGCACACCAACGACGAAAATGCTCTCACTAGTCGAGTGCTCTCCTCGGAGGGTTAACACAATGGTAGGTTGCTTACATCTTAGTCAAGATTCCAGAAAATTGGCCCTGATCTGGTGCATTCAAACCTGAAGAATGAACTGGCAAAGAATCCGAAGATGAACTAGAAGAAGATGGGCGGTGGTCTGAAGAACTAGGTGATATATACCTCCATGCAAGTCTACGAGCTGGTAGTAAGGTCATCAATCTTATCGCAAGTCAATCATCTTACGCGGCCCTATTAAGATAGTGACGGTAATCGGACAAAAGGTATAGCCTCCCAGTGGATATAAGAATGCTAACCGTCGACGAATCCAGGGTAGGGCAATAACAGGAGCAATAGTAAACTCGGATGATGATGATGGATGTGATGCTACCTTGCTCCTCCAACGAGCAACAACCATTATATATAGATCCTGAGAAGGTGGTCCATCAGAAGAATCAGGAGCCTCAGAAGAATCGGTGCATAAGAATGGTGAAATAGCTGTAGCGGGGAATGTGCTTTGGTGAAGACATTCTCATCTGGTGAATCAGAATTCGGAATCTGAATAGGGAAACTAACCAACACAATCCAGTGGGTGAAGCGATCAAGAGTCGTCTCAACACATGAGCGGCAGATGAAAATAACAGGAGCAATAGCAGAAGTATCAGAGCAACCTCAGAAGTAGAAGGAAAAACGTAGTGATATCACTCAAAAGAATAACCGACTGGAGGCGGTGGAGATGTCACACACTCTCATCGAGAATCCAAGCAAATAGCAATAGCTGAAGCTACCTATGATTGCCAAGCAAAAGTTTATATAAATTCCTTTATATGAAACCATGCAAGGCATAAAGAAACGATGAAATGAATGACAAGGTAAATATGACAATATATAATAGTCTCAAGTATATATAGAAATCTTATATATATGTATAGCAAGGATAGACAACACATAAGCACAGATAGAGGCACATATGATCACATACTGGTTATAGACCAGACCTAGTATAATACACTTGGTTCTCTATGAACTTGGCTCCGATTACAATCTGTCTCACCTGTAAGACAGGGCTGGTGGCAATACGTGTCTGAAGGCGTGTCGTCATAACAATCCAACACTAAGCAATAAAGAACGGACCATCTAAATCATGGGCCGTTTGAAAAAATTTTATACTCGTCGCGCTCGCTGCTCTCTCGAAAATTAATTTAAGTTTTACAAATCGGTCATAAGCAGGGTAGGAGGGAAGCATAACTAAAGTTTAACTAATGACAACGAGGTATTATAGAATTTGAGATAGTCTTGAATCGGCGAAGTCACCATAGCACATAGACTCCATTTAGCATCAAGAATCAAGCCAAGCTAAGCACCTGAGAAAACATGTTTAAAACGTCAACATAATGTTGGTAAATTCATAGGTTTAAGTTAATACAAGAGTGGACCACAAGATTTCAAAACGCATGCGACTACTATAACAGATACAGTATCACGTAAAAATTATTTATTGTTACGCTAAGCTCATGACACCGATGTTAATAACAACATGGCATATCATATCATGCCACATAGTATTCCTGCCCTTAACTGGTGTCCCAAACCAAAGACTACCACAACGCACAATCGACATGACATATATCTGTTTGTTCGCAGCAAATTTAGAACCAAACCAGATAGGGGTAATTAGTCCCAATAGATCTATTTAGGCATTCGCGCTCACTTAACCAATCCAATTGGCCACAGGTGACTAACGGTTCATGATAGTTCAGGCAATAGTGGTTTGTAAGCAAACTTAGGCAACACATAAACATGTAAAACTCATGTTAAGAACTTGTGTCCAATTTTAAAAGCAAACAATGTTTCTGACCCCAAAGTATAAATCATTTGAAAATAGGTAAAACGTGGGGCTATAAACTCACCTTAAACAAGTGGGGAATCGATAATCAACGAGGAAGAAATAAAGCCAAAAGGTCCTACACGCGACCTAAATAAATGACGCGTCATAGGTAAACGAAAGATAACCGAAACTTGTACGACACGCTTTCAAGAGAGAAGACATCCATATGTGTTTGTGTTTTAGTTTGTTTAATAAAGTATGACTAAATAAAATTACAAAGTTTTTCGATAAGTTTCAACGTTTATCCAAAAATTACTACTTTTAGAAAGTTTCTATTTTAGGAAAGTTTTTAGTTTCAAGACGTTAATACCGTCCCCTATATTTGTTAAGTTTCCATATCTTCAAAATGCGCTAACTATCCATAATCGCTAAACTTCCAAGTCCGATCCGCTAATGTTTTACCAAACTTACTATTTTTAGTAACTTTATCGCTTTTCCTAAAATACGTTAATGACGTCCTCAAATGATGCTAATCTATATATATGTGTTACTATATGTTTCGCTAGTGTTTAGAAAGTCCAAAAACGTCCGAAAGTGTCCGAATACCCTTTTTACTATTCACATTAGCACACTATTCATCCGAAAAATGTTTCAAGTTTCATTTGGCTATAACTTGACCGTTTTAAGTCCGATTTTAAAGTGCGATATGTGAAAAACTATCTACTCGAACAAGCTCTTCAAAAACTACTTTTACGCCTAATGAAAACATTTTTAGGTCGCTAAAAACCTCAAAACAAGTTTAGGACAGCTAGCTCTTTTTGTCAAAAACGCAACCAAAATCCACCCAAACTTCATAATAGTTCCTAGTCTAGCCTAATCTCCGTTCACAACTAATCCACAACAAAACCACACCTAAATCTAACCTAATCCCCTTCATTTATATTGTTGCAACCCACTTTTTAACTCATCTTACCATAACTTATAAAACAACAAATATAATACTTCCATTTTTATAAAAGTTGTCATGATGTTTTATCATTTCTTTTTATAAAAGTGACACAAACACATGGACTCTTAAACTTGAATAATACTCATAAGAATCAAAGAAATGAAACAAGAGGTGACTAAGAAATTCTTACAAGAATTAAGGAAACAAGTAGAAGTCACAAGATCTACACCCAAGATGACTAGATCTATAAACCCACTTATAAAATTAGAAACCCTAATTCTATAATCTTGAGAAACCCTTGAAAATCAAACAACCAATACTTGGATCTACCTTAGAAACCCTTGGAAATAAACTTAGAATGTTTGGATCTTAAAGAAAATCAAAAGTTATGAAACCCTAAGAGGGTGTTGGTTTGGCCGTGAGCTAGCAAGAATAAAGGAGAGAAAAGAAAATTGTTGGTGGCTTTGAAATGAAATGAATACACTAAGTTGTGATATGTGATATATTTATAGGGTGAAATTTAGGGTTTTAAGGGTTCAAAGGTGCACACATGTGACCAACACACACCAAAGGGGTGTGTCTTGGTGGTTTTGGCCGAACATGACCACAAGGACCCAAATGGGTTAATTTTTTTTAAATCAAGGTTCACCATAGATGTATAAGTTGGTCATGTTGAGGTCAAATGAAGTCAAATTATAAAAGAGCTCACATGTGAGGGTCAACTAGTGAAGTGTGCATGAGACTGACCTTCTCATAAGTCACTTTCTCATCTAGCATGCACACATGGGTGGGGCTTTCAAAATAAGATGTCATTTTATTTATTTAGGATGTGTGGTGACATTGTTGTGGTTTTAGGCGTCCAACATGACAACCAAAGGGAGGTGAATGAAATCTTTAACATTACAAAGCTTGACGGATGATAACTCGAGTTTACACGAAAAGATTTCAGGTTTTCGGGGTTCCGTTTGGTCAAAAACGCAAAAAAACACAATTTAAAAGATAAAACCCTAAAATTAATATCGAAAGTGATTAAAAATTACAAAACACTCAAAAAAGTTAAAATATCTCATATAATGCCTAAATTAATTAATAACCGATGCCAGGACGAGCCCGATGACGTTTTTCAGATTTACGCGGTTTAACTTCCTGGTAAACTGTCAGATTCAAACGTAACATGTTGTTATCCCAAAGGCTTAATCTATTTCACAACAATAAGCTATACCAATAAGCAAAATAGTAAAAAAAAAAGAGAGAAAAGTTGGAAGATTTATTAGAGAGAAAACTAGAGAGGTGGAAGATTACACACACACACAAACTATGCAAATGGTAACCAACACCCTCTCCATGTGTGGAGAGGGTTCTATTTATACCCTTGAGCCATGAGTGGCATGTGGGCTTTTCTACTTGGGCCGGGCTTGGCTAAACTTGGGCTTTGAGCCCGAAACACGGACAATATTAGATTACAATCCAAGCCCGTTGAACCCGACTAGCCTATTACAATACAAGACCAATTACGACTAATAAGACCGATAACATTCTTGTTCGACTTATATAAAATTAAGGCTAACAATCTCCCCCAATGTTGAGGTCTCTTTCTTCAAACTCCTCCGTACTACCGATGACGTTGAAGATATGACTTTTGACGTTTATGCTTTGCCTTGTTTTGGTCTTGTCTTGTTTGTAATGGCTTTGATCATTCATGCTTTGTGATCTTGATCTTGAGCCTTTATCTTTTGACTTTGAGTTCTTGAGATCGTTATCTTGCATCATCTCCTTGACATGAATCATCTTGATTTGACTTCCTTGATCAACTTGTGCTCTTGACCAACATGCTCATACTTGTTACATTCTTGTTTGACATATGTGATTATAAGTCTAACAATCTCCCCAATTGATGATTCTTTATTTGACTTTGAGGCTCTTTGATAGTGGGGAAGATTAGAATCAACTATCTTGATGTTGAACGATTGACTTTGAAAGCTTGAGTATGAGCATGTGGTTTATGAATCCGACTTCGCTGGAATGAGGCTGCAACACCGTCGTCTAAACCTGAAATAAGACAGTTAGCAATAAAAGATGAATATGGCTTTGTCATTCATCTTGACTTCGGTTGCATTAACCTCCGGTTTCCCGTTTTATAGTATAAATACTATACCTGTGATCAGGTAGATTCAAAGAATCTCCTTGACAGGGTTTCCAGCTCAAAGCGTAGGATCTTCTAACACAGATGTATTAGATTCACCATGCTTGCTAGTTCTCATTACCGGAACGTCTCAAAGCAGACAACACGGTAAGAGTGAATCAGATAGTTACTATCTTTCTGATTAAGTCGTCAATTCATTTACTGGACCAAAATTGATATCCAGTTATCACAAGCTTGATTCATATAGAATCTTGCAAGTCACCTACCAAGAGCTTGTTTGATGTTGGCTCAAGCAGGATTTCCATCTTCACTGTGAATACTTAAGTATCACTCGGATGTTCTGGCAAGATCTCAAGGATAATGCGTAGGACTCTTTGTTACAACTTGTGAACTTTATGGTGTTCAACAAGTGTATTTTGACATTGTGTCCTAATGAGATTTATACTTTGATCTCTTCTGGCTCTAGACTCGATTTGTGCACTTTTGGTTTTAGTAATCGGAGGCTGGAGCAGACTGCCACCTATTCAATATCAACAATCTCGGAGTGAGATGTTAATAGATAATGTGTGTATCTTCGTGACAAATGAGACATGTTTCTTTTGAAAGAAACTCGAATGGCTGGAAAGGGTTGTGCATTGCATCACTGGGTCCATGACGGCTTTCTTCAATATCAACAATCATCATTGTGATTTTGATAGATTATGTATTGACCCGGTTTCTGCCTAAGTTGTATGGAGGGCTGCTTTGTTTTCACCCTTTATCCATGCATTTATTTTTAATTTTCCAACCCCTTCAATGCTTACCAAGACGTCATCACTAACACCTTGTTATGATTATTCCAGTGTTAGCTCAATCTTAGTCGGCATTATTCCCTTATTCTCATTTATCTCCAATCATACCTAAGGACTGCTATTACTAACTATGGATTGTCCTTGGGTAGATCCCTCCTGTTCGGGTTGGATCATAGGACTTATACCTAACCTTAACCACCTTATGACTTCATCGACGTTGTGAGATTAATTGGTTGTGGGTATAGAGATGGAACCGTAAAACCATTTTCTGACATTGTTATTTTCAAATACTCCCCCTACAAATGTGCTCCGAGATTCGAAATTGTTTAGCACATGAAGGAAAGAGTTACATTTAGAGTCTTAAAGATCACATTCTTCTATATCATATTTTAATCACGTTTTCTCCCCTTATTTTAAATAATAAAACATTTAGTATTTGAAATACTAATTGTTCAAAAATTTATGACATAAAAAATTCCATGGGGAGAAAAATTATACCACGATATTGCATGAAATCATTTTTCAGATTGCTCCCCTTCAACAGTATATGTGGGATACCAAGATTTATTAAAACTTGACATTGGAATGAAAAATGATATGACACCACACAATGTTGAAGACGAAGTGAGATGCCTTAGTGAACAATGTATATTATTAATTGACATTACAAGTTTCACATTTTAATTTCACGAAATGTGTTTGGATACATAAAATTGACATTTATGAGATGTACCCAACACATTAAAAGGTTTTGGTTTTAAAAGCTCCCCCTCAGAAATTGATCCTCATAAAATGACATTGTAAGTACCACGCTTTTGAAATTTATTTGAGGAAGGGAGTGTTGAACACACAATTTTAACAAATACCACTTTTTATGGAAAGATACCACAGATTATATTATGGACAATTTGACATTGAAAGTTCTTTTTGAAAATTATGTTCAACGGTTTTTAAAAAACACATGATAGAAGACTTCTCTTCTATTTAAAGAGTAAGCGCACTGAAATGTACACTTACCTTTTACATTCGGGTCCAAGTTATGCACTGAAATGTACATAAGTCATAGAGAAAAATTTAGAAATGACATGTTTTGAAAGCATTTGAAACTCTTGCTCGAACTTCATTTACACGCCCGTGTCAATGTTAATCGACATTTCTAGGTACGTAAACGTTATCGAATCCAAGAGACATGTCGAGAAGATTCTTTTTTGTATTTTTGAAATTTTCTGATTTTATATTTTGTTTTTATAGATTTTATATTTTTCTATTTCTTTTTGTTGGTTTTATATTTTTGTATTTTGTTTTTCAAAAATATTTATAAATCAAAATAAAGAGAAAATTAAATATTTACAAATTCGAAGTTTCCATCAGCAGTGACAGTTGTTGCTAGAGTTGAAGTAGATGAAGTTGAATCTGTTTGTTGTTGATGTTTATCGGATGCATCAGGAGTAGTAACAGCGAAAGACTTTGAAACAACTTGATTCTCTACATTGAGATATTCGTCGAACAAAGGATTGAATAGACTTTTCAACTCTATCATTGACGTCATGACTATCATATCTGTTGTAGGAACTTCTATTAACTTTGTGGTGCGAGGCTTGAACCATTGTGTTCAAACATCATTTTTTTGTATCATCACCTGTGAATCCAATTTGACAATGGTTTTTGAGATATCAGCCTTTTCAGCAACCATACTCTGAGATTTTCCTTGTTGACATGACATAAATTACCTGCACTTAAATCAAGACTTAGTTCCTTCTGAACATTGATTGATATACCTGCACTTACATCCAGAGTTTGTTTGCATTCATGAATATTAGGGATATCTACATTTTACCCATGCGGGGGTTCACTAGCAACCTTGCCTGTTCAAGAGTCGAGTAACTTTCTTATGGGAATCCACCTAAGACCAACAATATCGAAAATTCTACCTGTAGGTTTCCACCTAAGACCGGATCTAGGAGATGTTTTCTCATACACAGCGGAAGACTTATTAGGAGAAAACATATGTCTTGTAATGATCTGCCTACCAGGTTTTTGAGTATGACTCTTTTCATCTACAGGTTTGTTATTGTTTATGGTCTTATGGGATTGAATCTTAGCACGTGAATTCACTTCCTTTAGGAGTTTTATTATACAAGCATAATGATTTGCATTAAAGACATATTTATGACATGTAGAACAAACAAAGTGTTTGGAATCTAAAAAAGCACTAGAATTCCTAGAGTGATCTACTACTGGTACAACATTTGACGTTACACAACTACTCTTAGATGTAGGAAAACTCCTAGTTGTTTGATTGTTGCTCCTAGGTTTTGAATTGCTACCATTAGTAGTGTTTTGTAGACTAGTAGAAGGCATCACACTAGTTTTTGAATTTCTATCTTTTTCTTGTGTCTTTTTCCAGCTTCTTCTAGATAGTAATTGTAAACCATATCATTTGAACTAAATCTTGGTTTTGATCTTGACATGTTCTTTGAACTATTCCTAGATTCGCTAGATGCAATCACTAGATAAGGTTTTGCAAAAGTCGATTCTCTTTCCTTAGGCAAATAATGTTGAGTGACTGGTTTTGACAAATCTTTTTGCACATCAACTTGGGAGGCAAACTGTGGTTTTGAAATTATAGGTAGTTCAGATTTAAATGCATTGGGTTGTCTAACAACTGATTGGTCTCTGAGTGGTTGTAAAACCGGTTTCCCCAAGTCTGATGGTTTTGCAAACTTAGTATCTACACTATTTCCTTTTAACTTTCTTAATTCATTTTTTAAAGCAGCAATTGCAAACACCATTTCTTGTATCTGAGATTTTAAATCAGTATTTTCAGTAGACTTATTGTTCAGTTAGACAATCAGGGAGTCAGTATGGTCTTTCGTCTGAACTCGTGTCTTTTTGATAGAATCATAAAGCTCTTTGTAAGTCTGTTTCAAATGCTCATTTTCTTTATGTAATCGCTCATTTTCTGTAAGTAATTTAGCAACACTATGTTCCATTTCGATGTTTATTGTTTCAATTTCATCTATGTCACGTTTAATCTTGGCTTCATTACTTTTTTCTTTTAAAAATTGACCAAGTTGCCCAGATTTTACAGATTGATTTTGATATTTAAGTTCAAGAGCAATACAATGTGCTTCCATTCTTGAAAAATCTTATTGAAATTGGGCAACGGTCCTTTTGAGTAAAATATTTTCAGACTCGAGAGATTGTTTTAAGTATTTAGTTGTCTAGTTATCAGGTGATGAATCAAGAAAAGGACTTATAACTTGACATTCTTCAGTATACTGGTCAACCCTACCTTCATTAATCATTTCAAGTTGCTCAGTATGCTGTTGTCTTGTAGCAAAGATATTACAATCAGCAGTCAATTGTACCTCATCCATTGGCTCTTCGTCATATATGGGTCTGATATCTACATCATCAGTATCTGTATCATTCCCTGACCTGCTGTTTTCATCTTGCACTTCTAATTATGTCCTAATGCTTTCTGTCTCAACCAAATCAGTATCCAATGCTTTACCCGGATCAACCTTACTCTCTTGTGTCTGCATTTGTCATTTATTCACCCTTCTATCATATTGTCTTTGATGACGTGTTCTTTTACCAACAGACTTCTTAACATTACCCATGTGTTGGAGTAATGTTTCTCTAAACTGCTTAACTTCGATTCCAGTGTATGGAGCAAAATACTTGTTTATCATTTGACTGTCATAATCCAAAGTAAACAGCGAATCGATAACATCTGAAATTTTCTATTGATCACCCAAAAGGATTTCATGGATTCATCTTCTTGAAATTCGTCTTTGTCAAGTTTCTTTTGTAGTTGATCTACATTGAGAAGCATCGTACTTGTGAAAGTATCATCATCTTGACCAAAGAGTGACATGAATGCCCGTTTGAACCCATGTTCGATATGAGTGCCTTTTAAGTCTTCCTTAGAAAGAACTTGAAGGTGTGAATGAAGAGAACAAAAATATGCCATACATCTCTCTTTTGCTTTTGACATTTTATATTTTATTGCATGCACATTTTTTGTTTCTAAACATGAAGAAATCGTATCTTTTGTTTCCATCTTATATGATTTGTTATGAAATAAATTACAGATCTTAAGTAGATAAAGTGATTTGTTGTGGTTTTGTTGTTTAAATCGTTATTGACGTTAAAGTACTTGAACATAATTAACGATTATTAAAAAAACTTGAAATAAGGACTAATGGTGAAAGCATTAAAACTAAAGGGCTAATAGTAAAAATATTTAAAACTAAAGGTTAACTATTTAAACTTTGAAAAATAAAAGAAACTAAAAGTGAAAATAATAGAAAATTAAAAGTTGAAATTAAAATTGTTCTAAAGTAAAAGGGCTAATATTAAAACTATTTTAAAACAAGGACTAATAGTAGTATTAAATGTTAACTAAGGGTTTAAAGTTAAACTTTGTGAAATCAAAGGGTCAACAATGAAACCTTTTGAAAGATTAAGGTTAAAAATGAAAATTTGAAATTTGAAAATATATTAAAAAAATTACTCATGTACTGTAACGTCTCTTTCTTCTTCGTTTAGATATTAGAATTGTAACAGAAAGTTTATTTGATCTCGCGGAGTCATGTGGTTATCGTCGAACAAAAACAAATATACTACGACGATCCTTGAATGACCGCGATCGTAATGATATAATTTTGAATACCCGCGAACAACGAAGTCGAAACCTGAAAAACTCGAAACAACTCGAAACTTAATCGTTTAAGCATAAAAAAAATTTAACAAGTCGCTGGCATGGAATGCTAGTAATCCGCTGCGTTAATAATCAAACTGCTGGCATAACTTAGACAAACTGCCACCTAAACTGTTATGCTAAACCGCTACTTTGAAAAATCCCCAAACCGCTACGAAGTTTAAATTTTGGCATAGTTTCGTTTAGATTTGACCAAGAAAAAAACTTCAAATCGCTACCTGCATTTCAAACCGCTATGTTATATTGACAAACCGCTACACAGGTTATCAAATCTCTACGATAAGTGGGGACCAATAGTTCAAACCACTATGTGTACTAGAATTTGTTTTCTTGCTAGAAAATGACTTGCAAACAAAATCGAGTACACAAACTTGGCTAAACTCTTCAACAAACCGCTATGAAGATCTTAAGTTTAAAAATAAGCTCGTTGACACAAAAAATAAGCCTTGAAAAAGAAAGAAATAAGATCCGAAAAAAGCTAGAGTACGCTACTAATTATAGGGTAAACTTTAAGAACATAACAAGAACTAAATCCATAGCTAAACCAATGAGTCCAAGAACTAAATAAGCTAAAACCGTGAGTAAGAAAAAGGATACCCAAACAAAGCCAAAATAATCTCTAGTATAAGCCCTTTTACCGTGTTATTAGCCACTATATAAAATAACAAATAATCTAAAAAACGATATGATGCTATTTTGAAGAAGATATGTAACAGAAATAAAGCAGAAATATGTTGTATAATGAAAGTGAAAGAATATGTTGCTTTTGTGAAAATAAGACCAAAAATAAGCTAAAACCTATTGAGAGTGAAAAATATAAAGAACCACGATATAAGCCATAACTGTGACAACTAAAAAACCCAAAACAAATTAAAATAATGGGCCACGTGATAGAGAAGGTTTTAAATCATTATAGTATAAAGTGGTTTTAAATTGAAGCATGTCAAACGTTGCACAATAAGCTAAAAATAATGAGAAGAAAAGAGAGAAAGGAAATGGTAGAATATTAGATTAAGAGAGAGAGTTTGGTGGATCTTTTACACATGTGAAAGCATACACACAAATGACCAACACCCTCTTCATATATAGAGAGGGTTCCTTTTATACCCTTAGCCTTCTAGTTGGCACATGGGCTTTCTAAATAGGTCGGGCTTGGCTTGACTTGGGTTTTGAAAAAAAAACACAGACAACATCAGGTTACAAACCAAACCCGTTAATACCCGACTAGCCTATTACATTACAAGACCTAATTTGACTTAATAAGACCGATAACATTCTTGTTTGACTTAATATAATTAAGGCTAACACAAATGTCATCTCTTTTCATCATCTTGTGATCTATTGATCTCTTGTGATCTTTTGACCTTCAGACCGACATGCTCATACCTTTCTTTATCTTGAAAGCTTGTATAATCATCTTTCTTGAAATTCTTTTATTTTAACACTTTGTGACTTCAAGGAAGACGTGTAGTATCAGAGTAGCAGAAGTCTTCTATTTAATGTCTTTACATATGTCGGTCGGGTATGAGCATGTGGCTATGAATCTGACTCGTTAGTGACTACCTGCTACTACCATCGGGAATACATGCAAGTTTAGGTTAGTGATAATCAAACAGATATGGATGAGAGTGTCTCTGTCACTTCGTCAAATATGGTTGAAATAACCACAGTTCCCCGTTAATCAGTATAAATATTGCATGTGATCAAGTAGAATTCCAAGGAATCTCCTTGATAGGGTTTTGTAGCTGCAATAGCCGTTCTCATTACTAGAGCGTCTCAAAGAAAACAACATGGTATGAGTGAAACAGTAAGTTACTGTCTCACCGATTGAATCAAAAATTGATTTGAAAATCAATCGATGTGTCACTTGCTAAAGTGGTTTTGCAACACATTGAGAGTTTTATGTATTTAAAAATTCGCCAGCCGTCAATTCATAGTCTAGACTGAATCGATATCCAGTGTCAATATTTTGATCCATATAGGATCTCATAAGTCACCTACCGCAAAGCATGTTTGATGTTGGCTCTGGAAGGATTTCCATCGTCATTGTGAATACTTAAGTATCACTCTGATGTTCTGGCAATATCACAAGGATAATGCTTAGGACTTTTAAGATATTTCTTTTTTTCACAGTTTATGAACAACAAGTATATTTTGAATCAGTGTCCTAATGAGATTTATGGATGATCTCTTTTATGCCTCTAGACTCCATGGTGCACTTTGATTTTAGTAATCGAAGGCTGAGCAGGCTGCCACCTTTTCAATATCAACTAACTCATAGTGAGAAGTCGATAAAAATACATTTATCCTCGTGAGAAATGAACAAGAGTCTTTTGAGAGACCTTGAGTGGCTAGGGAGGGTGGTGCATTGCATCACTGGGTCCATGATGTCTATCTTCAATACCAAACAACAGCTTAGTGTTTTTTATAGCATATGTATTGACCTGGTTTATGCCTAAGTGTATGGAGGGCTTCTTTCTTTACACCCTTTATCCTTACATTTCTTTTTCATTCTTCAACCCATTCAATGCTTACCAAGACTTCATTACTAACACCTTGTTGGGTTTGTTCCAGTGTTAGCTCTGTCTTAGTCTGCATTATCCCCTTTCTCACTTTACTCCTTTTCATACCTAGGGACTTCTATTCTAACTAATAGAATGTCCCTGGGTAGATCCCTTTGGTTCTGGATAGATCATGGGAACAAATACCTATACTTAACCACCTTATAACTCTAATAAAATTAAGTACATGGTCTGTCTTTTGGTATTGTTCTCATTGCCTTTAAAACCATTTGAAAAACTCTACCAAGGTAATGATGATATAAATCAAAACTTTTTGTACCTTGATGTTTTCTTTTCTAAAATTGCTGCCCCTACATATGTGCATCGATATACAAAAGTTTTTTGCACATACGAGGAAGAAGCAGCACTTATATTTTAATCACATTTTCCCCCTTATCAAAAATGTCAAGTCTTTTGATATTTTAGATATCAATTGATTCAAATATGTTTAAAAACTGTTTGGGGAGAAAAATGTTCTGATTATTAGCAAGCCTTATTAGGAACATTATAATGCTCCCCCTCAATTTATGAGGGAATTATATATAGTGTTAAGTACATATGTTGAAATTTTTTGAATTTAACGAAAAATTCATGAAAAACAAATTGTACTTAACACGTATATACTAAAGTTTATACACTACTTATTTATATATTCATAAGATATGTTAATGAGATAAGACTTGTTATGAAAGGATACAGTCCTCTACATCAGCCTGTAGTCCATCTCTAGTTCCCGAGCACCAACTAATCTTTCCAAATTCCTCATGGTCCGCCTTTCATGCATCTGCTTGTCAATGAGTTCGACCATGAGCTCTGACCTCCTCTTGTCTGTAGTTGACCATTTTCTCCTAGACATCTCTTTGTTGTATCCCAAGCGAAAATTGAGTATTCTGTGATGTAGCTCGTTACGAACTAACTTGAGTGTCCCGTCCGAGAACTTACAGAGCTCATCAGCCAGCATAACTCTCTTTTGCTTGTTCAAGTCTTCATAAACAACCCCTGGTGGATCAAATGATGGTGTGTACAGTGCTTTGGTAGAAATTCTAGGAAAGTCTTTCTGGGGATTGATGATATTGAGCTTCTTTTGGTAACTTTCTACACCAAGCTGAACATCCCCGACTCTACTTTTGATGATGAGACTTCTAGTGAACATACGCAGAGCCACCACCAAATTAAAAGTATCACTTCCGTAGAGTTGGAATAACTTGTGTTGAGCAGCAAGAAGAAGCATGTCCTCAATGTCGTTCACATGTAGATCTACAAAGTCACCTTCTTTGAATGTCTATAGTTGTCGATCAACTCTTCTCAATGTAATTTCTTCCAAGTGACCATAACCATGCAATTTGTCAACCTTCACACTAATCACACTAAGAATCTATCGAGTTAAGTAGACATCATGATTCGAGAATTTATTGATCTGAGACTTGCAGAAAAGCTAATGCTTGGGTCCCCAATGCTTAATTCCTCGTTCAGCGTCTTTGTCATAACCTACTTTTGTTACACTCCATAAGCTCGGGATCATGTCTTCAATACCCACTAACTCGTATCTTGCAACCTTTGTCTTTGGAATTGACCTAGTATACTTCTTCTCTAGGTCTGATGATTTCAGATATTAAAGGTCATTCTTGAAGAAGTATTCTGAAGCTACTGTTAGATGACCTGGACGAGCTTTTAATGGAAGAGGTTTGCTCAAGTCAAAGGGACAACGATCTCCTTCAGGATTGTTCCAGTCAAGTTGGTCAAACAACGCTTTGGAGCATTCTTCCATGTTATACTCGAGCTCAATGCTACTTTTGTATGTGCCTTTTAGAAGGTTGTAGATGGGACCAACTAAATGTGCTTTTGTGAGCTTGTCTATCTTCAGACGATTCATCACAAACTTTGAGAAATCATTAGGAGAGTGTTAGGAATTATTGTAAACAAACTTAAGTCTGGTAGTTATAGAGTTAAGTCTGGTAGACATAGTTAAGTCTGCTAGTACTAAGTTAAGTCTGGCAGTACTATAGTTAGTACTGGCCTTGTCTAGTTAAGTCTGTTTATGTAACAGAATAGTTATAATAGTTATCTTAGAGATATCTTAGGAAAGGATATGCATTATCCTTTTACGCATAGTGTTTGATACACAAAACCCTAATAGAAATCAATAGAAAATAGCAAAGTTTTACATTATGTTCTTCTTAGTACTTGTGTTAAGATTTCGCAATAGCATATAGTATTCATAGTTATTGTCTCTCATATAGTTGATTTGGATTTATTCAAGTTAGCTATTGTCTTATAAAAGGCTAAACAGATCCAAGACTTTGGACCTATCAGAGCCTCTAGAGGGACTCTGAGTAAGAAGAATCACAAAAACCACAAACAATCACTTTTAGATCTAGAAAAATGTCTCAACCTGCTAATGATGTTTTCTCTCAACATCTTAGTAATGATGAAGTATCATACCATAAAGATGCATCAGACAATGGTACTGCAACCAATAAACCAAAACAACAACAACAACAACAACTCATTCCTACAACAACCACTATCTCAAATATCAAACTCCCAATTCTGAAGAAGGAGAAGTATGATATATGGGCCATGGAGATGGAGCATTACCATGAATATATTGACAATAATGTTTGGAAGGTAATTCAGAATGGAAATTCTAAGAAGAGAATCTCAACTGGAAAAGATGGTGTTGTTAAAGTACTTCCACCAGTATATGCTGCAGAAATTCATGCTGTTGAAAAGGAAAGGAAGGCAAGAACCATCTTACTTATGGCCATTCCCAAGGAACATCTGAGAAGATTTCATGGAATGGACGATGCAAAAGAGATTTGGGAAGCCATAAGGACTAGGTTTGGTGGTAATGCAAATTCAAAGAAGATGCAGAAAGTTGTTTTAAAACAACATGTTAGGATTCTTGATTTGATGAGACAAAATGAATAAAAGAATGAAACAAGATGGAAACAAGAAGGACCAAAATTGTCATCATGAAGTTCTATAAGATGTAGAAGAAAATAAAGATTTGGTCAAAATAAGATAAGAATGAATATTAATGAGAAGATAATTAATTGATTATCTCATTAATATATTAATTAGTTTCCTTGTAAGCCTAGGACTCCTTATGCTATAAAAGGAGGTCCAGGCATTTAGAAAAATAGATCCATTGCATAGTCGACTGATGAGAGTCGAATAGTAAAGGTGTGTCTGTGTACACCATAGGTAGTAGTTAGTTAGTAATAGACATATTATAGATGTCTATGTAGTAGTTAGTAGCCCACGTAATGTGGGTAAAAGTGAAATTGATTGATGAAAACCTTGTTTGATAATATTGCTTTTTATTATTCCGCTATGCATTCAATATTATCTGCAAAACTAATCCTAGATGGGCTAAACGATTCTTAACATGTGGTATCAGAGCCTCGTGGCTCTTAATCTAGGATCTACAAGGTTTGTTGATGTTGTGCTATGAAGGAAAAAGAAGGTGATGTTTGCTGGTTCTGAGCGTGCTCATATAATGAAGAAGGAAACCCTAATCTTTAGGGTCTTGCAATTGATGCATGTTCAGATCTTGATTGAAATCGTAGAGGCATACAGATGATGGTGTTTTTGTTTGCCTGATGCGTAATGATGTATGGGTTTGAGAAAGATAGCGGCTTGAAACCCTAATGATATTCATGTTGATATGGATGCCGTTCAAGCATGCGTGAAGAAAGTATTAATGATGGATGTGTTTAATACTGTTATTGATCTCAAAGGTATGTTAATACTTCCATTTATTGTTAATGTTGTTCGTGTGATGTACTTGCTGGGCTTCAATATGATTTCAATTACTTCTGTTTGAGCCTCAAAAGAAGTTTGTACCGCTGCTTGTCAAACGTATACAAGGGTTTTTGTATGCAACAGTTAGTCACTATTGGGCTTCAAGTATATATACTCCTTGTATTTTAATGCTGCTCAATGGATGTTCATGTGTTTTTGGTTAATACTTCTCGCTGTGAATTTAGTGCTGCTGGAGTTAGTGACAAATCAGTAACACTGTAGTGACAGATATTGTGTCGCTAACCGCTTTGAGAGGAAGGCGAACCAGTTTAGTGACAGATTGGCGACGGGTTAGTAACAAAATAAAGTGTCGCTAACTGGAGTGAGTTAGTATTGTTGTATTTGAACTTTAATACTGCCAGAGTCGTTCGCAAAGCAGTTTGTACTGCTAGGCTTATCCGATATCGGACAATACTAGGTTTTTGGATGGATTTGGATCTCGGACATAACTATTTTTTAAATAGTTTATTCTTATTGATTTTATGGCTCGTATTTTTAGGATTATTTGAAGATGTGATTACGAAGATAATTGAATATTGCCTATTTGATGTTGTAGTTGAGTTTCATAGATGCGTGTTCTTATTATATCTTAAAGTTGTGGTTGGCTTTTAAGATAACTTGTTCGTGCTTACAATGGTGTGACGAAGACTTGTCAAAATCTAGCAAAGGTGTGTGATTTTTCTTATACGTGCTCAATGCTCACATTTGCTATCACTTAGTATGTGTCTCATAGAAGATGAGGATTTTGTCAAGAGGTTGCGGTCTAACTTAATAATTTCACAAAAGATATTATTATTTATAAGTTCGACGTGCACATGGATAGTGCAACATATAAGACAACAAGGTTTTTTAGAGATTCAACTTACTTCCAACAAAATCCGTTATACCTCTATTTTCTTCATCAGTAATCACTACATAGAGCCTACAGAGTTTGAGATTAAAGAGATGGTAAACATATGGGTTTCAGGGGAAGCTTATTGATTAAATGTTTAAACCATCTACATGCACCACTTGAGGGGACGTGTTTACAAGTTGCATATCTACAAAAAGACCCCTATTGGATGATTACAAAAAGGAGAAGAAGACTACAGAGATATGATTTGCAAGCTTAATTATATGTGGTGACATAGTCAAGGATTCTATTCTTATCTTAAGTCAAGGGGAAACATTGAAGATTTTGTTTCATTCAAGGAGATGATTACATCTCCAACTCAGGAAGCTTTGGCTTTAAAACGATGATGTTTCGTACGAGACTTTATATGTTTTTTTTTGTTTTGTATCGTCAAATGGGGAGAATGGTTGTGGGATTCTTATTTGATGAGACAAAGGTAATAAAAGAATGAAACAATATGGAAAACAAGAAGGACCAAAATTTCATCATAGAAGTTCTACAAGATGTATAAGAAAGATAAAGATTAGGTCAAAATCAGATACAAGAATCGAATAATTAATGAGAAATAATTAATTGATTCTCCGAATAATATATTTAATTATTTCCTTGTAAGCCTAGGACTCCTTATGCTATAAAAGGAGGTCCAGGCATTTAGAAAAATCCATCCATTGCATAGTCGACTGATGAGAGTCGAATATTAAAGGTGAATGTAACAACCCCCAAAAATATTATGACAACGCAGCGAATACCACTTGGAGTGCAACTTCATAATACACAGCGCTAGATACAAGAAGAACACCTCTAAGGTGTCGTTTGCGCGCGAGTATCTCGTGATTTAATCAAAATCTGAGATTTGATATAACAAATGTCCCCATAATTGCATCACAATAGCAAAAGCTTGAATGTATAGACACCTAGGGCCATCAAGAAATCGAGCATATAATTTCCCTGAGAAAAACATGCTAAAAAAAATGGTCAACATACAGTTGGTGCGTTCATAGAATTAGTATCGAATAGAATGTAATCCACTGTAACATCACAGTACCATGTAAAAATCCCAAAGATTTTATACAGAATAGCTCGACAGCATTTTATGTACAACCAAAAGTACCAATCTTAATCCCAAATATTTTTTATAAAGAATGCCTGAAAATACAAATTTTAAATTCACCAAAAGTTACCAATCTTTATCCCCAATATTTTTATAAAGAATGCAATGACAAATTTTATTCACCAACAGTACCAATCTTATAATAGTAAAAATGCAAAAATCTAAAATGGAAAACTTACAAAGGGTCCAAGCTTAATGGCAATGAAATAAGCTCTCAAACTAGGTTATACACACCTATATGCTTACCATAAGCTCTAAACCAATGGCCATCCCTTATAAACCATGCTCCAATGAGTTCTTCTTTTTTTATATATCTTTGTATTTTTTTGATTTTTTTTTGATTTTTTTTTACAGAAAAGTAAAACCAAGCATACATATAGGCTGTTAATGACTTAAAAGCTTATATGTGAGCTTAAACAACAGTATTTAAAGACAATGTAAGATAATTGAAAAGTATTTAAGAAAAGACTATAAATGACAATAATTTAAAAGCAAGTATTTAAAAGACAGTAATTAAAATGACAAATAATTAAAATTGCAATATTAAAAGTTGGTACAAATTGTGTTTACAAGCTTTTGACTTCGAACAAAATTCGACGAAGAAGCTAATGAACTATACTACTCTATTTTATACTAAAGCTCTAGGTCTTGGTCTTCACTCTTGTGTTTCTTTTGTGAGAGACTCAGCATCTGTGTTTCTTGTGTAAGTGGAGGTTCAAATTCAATCTGAGCCCTTAATCTTGCTTGCTCTCCAATCTGTATGATCTCATCCCTTTATTTCGTTTGTTTAATGGGGTTGTACAAGATTGTCAAGGTGTATTTTGGACACATATGAGGTGGGGGTGAGTGGTATAGTGATGGTTTTGGACTGTGGTGAACAGTAACCAAGGTGGGGGGACAGGGGTGAAGTTTAGGCGGGAAAGGGGGTTTATATCTGTTTTGGGGGAAACAGGGTAGGGGTTTTGGGTTTTGGCAAAAGAGACCCCTCATCTTGTATGTAGTTGTTGCAAGATAAGTCCTTGTGGTGTGTTTAGGTTTAGGGTTTGGCAGAAATAGTCCCTCAGGTTATATAATGGTGTTGCAAAGTTAGTCCTAGGTGACTAACGAGGGAAAGGTTTGTTAGGGTTGAAAGTTAAGTCGTTTGGGCCTTATATGTTTGAAATCTTGGACCGGTTTAAACATAAAAGAATCTTGGGCTTTTAGTCTTCATAATATACTAATGGGCTGACCCGGCTCATTAGATGGGTTCGGGTGGGCCCATTAAGTATTCTTCGATTACGGCTTCGGCATTGACCATTGACTTTTTCGGGTTTGACTTTGACTTTTTCTTGGTTTACTTTTTGGCTTTGACTTGACTTTGGCTTTTCCACGCTTTTCCATTCCGTGCTCGGTTTTGTCCGCTTTTGCTTGATTTTTCTTCCTTTTCTCGGATATCCGTTTCCTGCATAATATAAATGAAAAAAATACAAATTCAAAGTATTTTTGGTACGTTATTGGTCATTTAAGTTCGATTTTAATGGAAAAGGGTATGTGTAATTAAGCACATACCAGAAAGAAAACACGGATGATTCATACGGTTAATGATGGTGAAGGACGGATCAAGAAACCCTAATTATTTAGGGTTCTACATGTTAAACTAATCAAAGGTTCTACTTTCGCCACAATGAAATCCTAATATGATGACAGTTGGGTAGATATGAATATTCTTATTATAGTCGTCTTGTATGTTTGTTGAGTAAGGAGCAGCAGGTGATTTTCTTATTCGTTCATGATAATATTCTTCTTGATATTAATCCGTGGTAATTAATTCTTAAACTGATGAAACCCTAGTTTTGAGTAGAGTTTTACATTACTTTCACTTTGGATCTGATTGTGTTTTCATAATGGAGAAGAAAAACTACAAATCATAATTCTGTTTAAAGAAGATAACAGCAGATTCACATAGAGAGAAGCTGTGTTCGTTGATGGGTATGCTGGTGACTCTGTATGTTTTGGAACTAGTGATCGATTCACATGAGTATGGGCATGATAAAGCTAACATGGGCTTATGATATTGACATAAGATGGATGCACATGGGTTCAAGTTTATGTGTTTGCTGCCAAGAAGTATTTATGCTGCTATTGGTTCAAGTGCGTGGAGCCAAGAAAAGATCATAATTCTCTATACAGTTAGTGTATGGAACATGGGCTTTAAGTTTATATATGTACTGTTCATGAGAGGATACTACTGTTGGATCCATTACATATTAATACAGTTGTGCACGATTACTGTTGTTCGTTGTTGAAACTGTTTGTTCAAAGGTATGAAAAGTCAAGGGATTTAATATTAATGTTGCTAAAGATTCGAGTAAGCTTGTTAATAATGCTCGTCCAATACTGCTTCAATGATTTAATGATGCTTTGGTTCCAATTGGATGTTAATACTATTGGTTTACAATGTGTACTGCTGGTTATGTTATTAATACTGCCAGCATAGTAACAGAATAGCGACAGAATAATGTGTCGCTAATAGCCTTGGGAGGAAGGAGATCCTAATTAGTAACAGTTTAGCAACAAGAAAAAGTGTCGCTAAAAAATTTAGGAGGAAGGAGACATGGAATCTGCAACAGTTTAGTGACAGGTAATGTGTCACTAACAGCGTTTTAGTAACAGCTTTATGACGGAAAAAGCGTTGCTAATTGGTTTGATTTTTTTAATACTGCCAGAGTCATCTGACAAAGCAGTTTGTACTGCTAGGCTTGTCCGATATCGGACAGTACTTGGTTTTTGGATGGATTTGGATCTTGGACAGAACTATTTTTTAAATAGTTTATTCTTATTGATTTTATGGCTCGGTTTGGAGATTATTTGAAGATTTGATTAAGAAGACATTTGATTATTACTTATTTGATGTTGTAGTTGGGTTTCACAGGTGCGTGTCTTATCATATCTTAAAGTATAGTTTGGCAGGCTATGACTTTAAAGATAACTTGTTCGTGCTTACAACGGTGTAACGAAGACTTGTTAAAATCTAGCAAAGGTGTGTCATTTTTCTTTTGGTGCTCAATGCTCACATTTGCTATCACTTAGTATGTGTCTCATAAAAGATGAGGATTTTGTCAAGAGGTTGCGATCTACTTATATTTCATAGATTTATTTATAAGTTCGACGTCACGTGGATAGTGCAAGACATAAGACACAAGTTTGGGAGATTCAACTTCTGCATCAAATTCGTTATACTCAGTTTTCTTCATCAGTGATCACTACATAGAGTTTACTGAGTTCGAGATTCAAGTGATGGTAAACATATTAGTTTCAGGGGAAGCTTATTGATTAAATGTTTAACCATCTACATGCACCACTGAAGGGGAAGTGTTTACAAGTTGCATTTCTATACAAGACCCTATTAGATGATTACAAAAAGGGGAAGAAGATTACAGAGATATGATTTGCAACTTATTTATGTATGGTGGCATGTTCAAGGAGATCTTGATTTTGTTTCATTCAGGGAGATGATTACATCTCAACTTCAGGGGAAGCTTTAGCTTTACGATGAAGTTCGTACATGACTTTGTGTGTTTTGTCATCATCAAATAGGGGAAAATTGTTGGGATTCTTGATTTGATGAGACAAAGTGAATAAAAGAATGAAACAAGAAGGACCAAAATTGTCATCATGAAGTTCTACAAGATGTAGAAGAAAATAAAGATTTGGTCAAAATAAGATAAGAATGAATATTAATGAGAAGATAATTAATTGATTCTCTCATTAATATATTAATTAGTTTCCTTGTAAGCCTAGGACTCCTTATGCTATAAAAGGAGGTCCAGGCATTTAGAAAAATCATCCATTGCATAGTCGACTGATGAGAGTCGAATAGTAAAGGTGTGTGTGTGTACACCATAGTTAGTAGTTAGTTAGTAATAGACATATTATAGATGTCTATGTAGTAGTTAGTAGCCCCAAGTTATAGTTGGGGTAATAGGGAAATCGTTCAATGAAAAACCTTGTTTGATAATATTGCTTTCTTATTATTCCGCTGTGCATTCAATATTATCTGTAAAACTAATCCTAGATGGGCTAAACGATTCTCAACAATTGGTATCAGAGCCTCGTGGCTCTTGATCTGGGATTCTACAAGGTTTTTGATCGTGTATTGGTGAAGAAACACGAAGCAGAATTAGTGACAGTTTAGTGACAGAAAAGTGTCGCTAAAAGAGGCGTCGTCTGGATACTTAAAAAAAGTATTCACGATTAATACTGCTATAATCGTTTCTGCTGCTGTGAAGTGTTCGTGTACAACAGGTATATATGTTTCTGATCGTATTTATTGAAGCAGCATGTTAGGGTTTGGTCTGCTAGTTTGAGAGTCACAGCAGGTACACGTCAAGAAGGATGCTGTTTCGGTTTATACAGCAAGATTCAAAAAGAAGATGCAGCAGGTGATTACTATTGGTTATTAGCAGATTTGTTTATGGCGGCATAGATAAAGAAAAGAAGGTAACGTGTTTGACTGCGTGAAATATGGAAGCAGTTGTGATTTGATACGTAATTATGGGAACAAGATTTCATATAATTTATAAATCCCTGATTTTTAGGGATTTTATGTTACTCCATATAAAGTTTCTTTGTGCTGCTGGATTGGTCAAAGGTATATTAATGCTGCTATATATTCAAGGATATTACTTAGTGCTGCTAATAGTAGTTGTTGTTAGTGCTGCTGTGTTGATACTTGATACTGATGGCCAAGAACATTAGTGCTGCCAAGATACAATTAATACTGCCAACAGATTATTAATGCTGCTATATATCTTTGGATGGTTCATGTTAGTGCTGCTCATAAAAAATTAAAGCTGCCAGTACTAAAGTTCAAAGATAAGTTTATGCTGCTAAGTGTATATGTGTTAGTACTGCTAGGTGTGAAAGCAGGTACTACTGTTTGGTTGATTGGATGATTAGTACTGCTAGCATGCTTGATTTGGTTAGTACTGTTCATTGGTTATTAGTGCTGCCAGGTTTGTGAGTTAATGCTGCTAGCTTTGTCCGATGTTGGACAACAGACTCGTTTGGATCTCGGATGAAACTATTGTTCACAATAGTTTATTCTTATTGATTTTATGGCTCGGTTTGGAGATTTATTGAAGAGGTGATTACGAAGACAATTAAATATTGCTTATTTGATGTTGTAGTTGAGTTTCACAGGTGCGTGTTCTTATCATATCTTAAAGTTGTGGTTGGCTTTAAAGATAACTTGTTCGTGCTTACAATGGTATGACGAAGACTTGTCAAAATCTAGCAAAGGTGTGTGATTTTTCTTATAGGTGCTCAATGCTCACATTTGCTATCACTTAGTATGTGTCTCATAGAAGATGAGGATTTTTGTCAAGAGGTTGCGGTCTACTTATATTTCACAGATTTATTTATAAGTTCGACGTCACATGGATAGTGCAAGACATAAGACACAAGTTTGAGAGATTCTACTTCTTCATCAAATTCGTTATACTCAGTTTTCTTCATCAGTAATCACTACATAGAGCCTACAGAGTTCGAGATTCAAGAGATGGTAAACATATTGGTTTCAGGGGAAGCTTATTGATTAAATAAATGTTTAACCTTTACATGCACCCACGGAAGGGAAGTGTTTCAGTTGGCATATTCTACAAGAAGACCCCTATTGATGATTCAAAAGGGAAGAAGACTATTGAGAAGCTGTGTGAAGCTCCAATCTTAGCATTACCAGAAGGAAATGTCGATTTTGTTGTTTACTGTGATGCATCCCATCAAGGTCTGGGGGCAATGTTAATGCAAAGAGAGAAGGTTATTGCATATGCATCCTGACAACTTAAGCCTAATGAAGAAAACTATACCACTCATTGTTGGGATTCTTGATTTGATGAGACAAAATAAATAAAAGAATGAAACAAAAGGACTGAAATTGTAATTACAGAAATCTTCAAGCTGGTGGAGCACATAAAGATAAAGATGAAGATATTAGAAGATCTCTTTATTAAGATAAGAATGAATATTAATGAGAATATAATTAATTGATTCTCTTATTAATATATTAATTAGTTTCCTTGTAAGCCTAGAACTCCTTATGCTATAAAAAGAGGTCTAGGCATTTAGAAAAATCTATCCAGAAACATAGAGTCGACTGATGAGAGTCGAATAGTAAAGGTATGTGTGTACACCATAGTTACATAGTTAGTAATAGACATATTATATATGTCTATGTAGTAGTTAGTAACCCCAAGTTATAGTTGGGGTAATAGGGAAATCGTTCAATAAAGAAAACCTTGGGATAACATTGATTGTGTTCTTATAATTCTATTGTGCATATTCAATCATTATTATTGTTCATCCTAGATATACAAGATCTAATCTATCTTGATCTTAAACGATCTTATCAATCATGATCTCGAATTAGGTGCAGTAGTGTCCGCTCTTAAAATTTTGGAGACACTATCTTTATTGCACCAAATGTACTGTGTTCACTGATCATAAAAGTCTTCAGCACATCCTTAATCAGAAAGAATTAAACATGTGACAATGTCGTTGGTTAGAATTGCTTGCAGATTATGATTGTGAGATTCGTTATCACCCTGGAAAGGAAAATGTTATAGCAGATGTCTTAAGCCAGAAGGAACGAATCAAACCTCTCTGAGTCAGATCATTAGTCATGACCATTCATCCAAATTTACTATCACAAATTCTCAAAGCTCAAACTGAAGCACTCAAGGAAGAAAACATCAAGGCTGAGAACTTAAGAGGAATGTATAAAGCATTTGAAATATGTCCTGATGGAACTCGTTGTATTAACAATCGAAGCTGGTTACCACTCTTTGGTAATCTGAAAGACTTGATCATGCATGAGTCACATAAATCAAAATATTCCATTCACCCAGGTTTTGACAAAATGTATCAAGATCTAAAGAAACTCTATTGGTGGCCTAACATGAAGGCAATCATCGCTGAATATGTTGGCAAATATTTGACATGTTCTAGAGTTAAGGCAGAATGTCAGAAGCCATCCGGCTTACTGTCTTAACTAGAGATTCCTATGTGGAAGTGGGAAAGAATAACAATGGATTTCATTACAAAACTTCCCAAAACATCAAACAGACATGACACAATCTGGGTCATTGTCGATCGCCTTACTAAATCTGTACATTTTATCCCTACCTGAGAGACAGATAGTATGGAAACCCTTACGAGGTTGTACATCAAAGAAATAGTCTCCCGGCATGGCGTGCCAATATCCATCATCTTAAATCGTGACAGTCATTTCACATTCAGATTCTGGCAATCATTGCAGAATGCTTTGGGTAATCAACTAGATAGGAGTACAACATATCATCCTGAAACCAAAGGACAAAGTGAAAGGACCATTCAAACACTCGAAGATATACTTCGAGCCTATGTTATAGACTTTATAAAAGGATGGGAAAAACACTTACCATTGGTAGAATTTTCCTACAATAACAGTTACCATGCCAGTATTAAGTCAGCACAATTCGAGGCACTTTATGGTCAAAAGTGTAGATCACCTATTTGCTAGGCCGAAGTTGGAGATGTTCAACTAACATGACCAGAAATAATCCATGAAACCACCAAGAAGATAGTGCAAATTCGACAACGCTTGCAAGCTGCAAGAGATCGGCAAAGAAGTTACGCCAATGTAAGGCGAAAGCCTTTAGAATTTCAAATTAGAGATCGTGTTATGTTAAAAGTATCACCTCGAAAAGGTGTCATTCGTTTTGGAAAATGAGGAAAGCTTAATCCCCGGTACATTAGACCATTTAAGATTCTTAAAAGAGTCAGTCCAGTGGCATATAAACTTGAGCATCCTGAAGAACTAAAAAATGACCACAATACTTTCCACGTTTCTAATCTAAAGAAATGCTTATCTGACGAATCCCTTGTCATTCCAATGAAAGAGCTTCGTCTCGATGACAAACTTAAATTTGTGGAAGAACTAGTGGAAATTATGGATCGAGAAATCAAGAAACTAAAACAAAGTCGTATTCCTATAATCAAAGTAAGATGGAACTCTAAAAGAGGATCAGAATTTACATGGGAACGCGAAGATCAAATTCGTGCCAAGTATTCACATCTGTTTTCAAACATCACTCCGGCATCGAACTAAATCTCGGGACGAGATTTCTTTTAAGGGAGGGAGACTATAACAACCCGCAATTTTTATCAATGTAATTTTCCATCTATTAAATTAGATGTACTGTAATATCCATCTATTATAAATATATCACCTTCTTACAGGGAAATGTTTTTGCTTTATCTCATTATGCAACATAACTGGCATCTCTAAAGTAAACGAGCTCACGCAACCTCTACCAATGCCATCTCTGTCTATGTCTATATCATGTAAACATCCTAATATGTCAAGTCTATATCTTAATATCATTTTTACCAAGTACATTATTCATTTAACATACTTTTCAAAATGTTATATCAAAATAAGCTTTAAATGTTTACACCAAAACCCTAATTATATGTAATGTATACATATAAAATAAATGTGTAAGACTTCAAACATAGGTACAAGTGTAAAATGCACCACATTTGAATATCTTTTCCCTCCTAAATCAAGTTACAACACATTAAAGCTTAAAGTACAAGTTAATAATGCAAGAAAGTCAAACTAGGTCATTTTAGCTCCTAAATCACTTTGATTTCTTACCACCACTTTAGCACAAGGTACAAGCACATAATGCATGACTTCTAAACCTTAAACCTAATCCCTAAAGCATTCTAAAACCCTAAACCCTAAACGAAACCCTAAAATCCTAATTTCACTTTAAACCAAAAACTAAACCATAAACCTTAAAATTAAGCCCTAAACCTTAATCCTAAACCCTAAACCTTGATCCTAACACTAATCCTAAACCCTAAACTACCTTAATCCTAAACCCTAATCTACGAATTAAACCCTAAAACCCTAACCCGTGACCCTTTGAACCCGATACCCCTTTATATTCATTTTAACCCATTTTTAAACCAAGCTATCACCCAAGCACCTCCATGACCTCACCCTTATGTCACCAAGCAGCCTAGCAACCACCTCCATCACCTCCTTGCTATAATACTTGGCCACCAAGTTGCTTGATCACCTCCTTGTCTTCCTTTCCTAGTTGTGGCCTCCAAACACCCATTTAACATCTTCATAGCTAGTTCTAGCCTTCCTTGCTCATCCTACTAGCATCTCTTACTCACCTCAGCTAGCTAGGACACTTATTAAACACTTAGATGCCAAGAAAACTTAGGCACCAAGGTTTTTTGACCCTATATATATGCATACATACGCAACACTTTCATTCACATCTCACACTCATCTCACATACTCAAATGAAGTTCTAACCATTCCCTAGTAGCAATAGAAGATCAAGTGAAGTCCCTAAGCTTAAAATATAAGCCAAGAATCAAGAAAAAGGAGCCCTTGAAGTCGTTACTAGGTGTACAAACCTAAAAACCCCATTTCGACCCATTTCTAGCTCAAGTAAGCTAGAATATTATTCAACTAAGATCTTGTTCCATAAGCTTATATGTTGTATTAGAATGTTCATAATACTCTTAAGATCATATATGAACTCTTGGTTGAAGCTTTGAATCCTCAAACCCATGTGTTTTTTATAAAACCCCTAAAAACAACCCGTTTTGATTTTCTAGCTAACGAATCATTTTTCTAAACTTTTGTTACGTTAGAACATCTTATTCTAATAAGCTCATACCTGCGAATATCCAACCACCTCCATCACCTCCTTGCTATAATACTTGGCCACCAAGTTGCTTGATCACCTCCTTGTCTTCCTTTCCTAGTTGTGGCCTCCAAACACCCATTTAACATCTTCATAGCTAGTTCTAGCCTTCCTTGCTCATCCTACTAGCATCTCTTACTCACCTCAGCTAGCTAGGACACTTATTAAACACTTAGATGCCAAGAAAACTTAGGCACCAAGGTTTTTTGACCCTATATATATGCATACATACGCAACACTTTCATTCACATCTCACACTCATCTCACATACTCAAATGAAGTTCTAACCATTCCCTAGTAGCAATAGAAGATCAAGTGAAGTCCCTAAGCTTAAAATATAAGCCAAGAATCAAGAAAAAGGAGCCCTTGAAGTCGTTACTAGGTGTACAAACCTAAAAACCCCATTTCGACCCATTTCTAGCTCAAGTAAGCTAAAATATTATTCAATAAGCTTATAATCTGTATTAGAATGTTCATAATACTCTTAAGATCATATATGAACTCTTGTTTGAAGCCTTGAATCCACAAACCCATGTGTTTTTTATTAAAACCCTAAAAACGACCCGTTTTGATTTTCTAGCTAACGAATCCTTTTTCTAAACTTTTGTTACATTAGAACATATTATTTTAGCTTATTCTAAAAAGCTATAACCTGCAAATATCATTTGGAACCTTAAAATAAGCTTGCATGGCTTTTTGGACTTGTTTTGTAAAAGTTTTCATGCATAGGGGTATATATCGTAACTTTTTGAAATTTATAACTAAAGGGGCTAAAAATGTCATTTTACTAAAGTTATAACTATAAGGACCTATTTTGCCAAGTTTCAAAGTTAAAGGTTTAAATTATATATACTTTATATATAAAGGACTAAAGTTGTAAAAGTTTATAAATCGAGGGTATATATTGCCATTTTTGCAAACTTAAAAATATAAAATATAATATTTTTATACAAATTATAAAAATATATATTAATATTATAAAACTCGATTTTATTAAAACCCGACACATTAATCGTTATTAATCACCGATCGACGTATTATAAAACAATTACATTATATATTTAACGTCATTTATCATCGACTAACTTTTGAAGAAACTTAAAATCTTATCGTATGACATTACTAGGGAGTTTCATGTGAGGGATTCCATTTGGGTATTTATTTTGACAAGTTTGCTGGGTTTACGATTTAAAGTGCCTTGACTCCTCAAACGATACTACGTGGCCTTTGGATTATGATTGCCCGAACTGTGATACAATATTTCCATAAATTGATAAATCAAAGTAATACGTTAAACATCATGAAGTTTTGAAACATAAACCATCAAACTAAGACTTGACATATTACCTTAGGTTGCGTGACGAAGCTGTTACTTTCACCTAATATACTTTTGCCATCAATCAGATTTCCATGTACTGTTAAGGTGAGTTCATATCCTCACATTTTAACTCTTTTAATTGTTTTATAAACCCGCGAGGGGGATACGTGCTTAAAACCTGAATGCAAGTGTTTTTCTAACTGTATGCTATCTTGATATATTATTGCCTAAGTCCCTACTTTTGCCATTAAGACCCCATTATCATGAATCTTTAATTACACTTCGGAGTGAGCACGAATGCTGTGAATAGATCTATTTGGGATTGAGCATCCCCGTTGGTGTACCTAAACTTTCTGGTAACCAAACACACTTCATTTGAAACACAATGCGGGTGTTAGGCAAAGGCGCCCGTTAGGGCAACTTTTGATTATTGATTTTCTCCATGTCTCGATGTCATGAGCTTAGAGCATAATAATAATAATTGTACTCATTGCAATTATTACACTTATGGGTGTATAACAACGTAACCCACTGTTATGATGACTTGTATTCAAATTGTTTACTATAAACCTATGAATTTTACTCAACCTTTGTGTTGACTTTTTTGCATGTTTATCTCAGGTAACTGAACATCTTATGGCACGGAGTGGCATGGACTTGAAGATTGCTAAACTGTTATCATTCAAACTTTATGTTTTCATGTAGATTTTGGGACCTCTCTTTTGTAAAAACTCTAATGAAATAATGAATGATAACTTATCTTTTAAAAACGTCTCTTTCGAGTCATTTTCTATGATTATGACTGTTGTACTATGAAATAATACCCCAGATTAGCTTCCGCTACTATATGTCAAAAATGGGGGTGTTATACTAAGGCATTTAAAGTAGTTTCCTCAACTAGCACGGTCCTTCTTGTAGGCTCCTTGTTCCTACTATCTTGATTCCTGGGTGCCCTGCACTCCTTTGCAAAGTGTCCTTTTTTGTGGCAGTTAAAACACTCTACCTTGGACTTGTCATACATAATTTTTTCTTTGTTGTTCATGTCCAACTTCCTTCCAGTATTCTTCATGAATCTTTTTGCTCTCATAGTTAGCATAGCAATGTTCCACCTCAAGTCTATCTCTTCTAGATCATCTGGATCGATTTATTGAAGATCTTCATTATCAAGCTGTGGAATACTTGGTTGGCTAGCAAAGAAGGAATAAATCATAGCATTACTAAAATTTTCACTAGATTTTGAGCTATCAGCAGCACCCTGAGTGCTGCTAGTATTAACACCCTGAGCAGTATTAACTACTCCAGATGTATTGTTAGTGCTGCCAGTAGATAGAAAGGCTACATTATGTGAGTTAGTGGTTACGTTAGATATCCCATTGACCTCTGATTCATAAGCCTTCAGGTTGTTGATGAGGTCTTCCAAACTCAATGTTTCAATCTCTGGTTTGTTCCTCTACACAATAGTATGCATAGCTCATTCTTGTGACAAACTTCTTAAGAAATTTTGATTGATTTCTTCTTAAGAGATAACTTCACCATGTATCTCCAGTTGACTAATTAGCTTTTGAAGCCTTTCATAGGTTTATTCAATCACCTCTGTGCTGGATGCATCAAAGTTTTCATACTGCTGCTTTAGAAGATTTTTCTGTGTTTTCTTTGTAGCAGTATTACCTCCAAAACTGTTCTTAATAGCCTGCATCAGTGACTTAGCATCCTTGTATGTGTTGAATTTTAATTGATTCTCATTAGGTAAGGCCATCAACAAAGTGCTTCTTGCCTTCAACTCTTCCCTTCTTTGTGCCTTCTCTTTAATAGTTGTAGGAGGGATAGCAGTCTCCTTACCATCAATAAGTTTTGTTACTATGGGTGCATTACCATTTTCTATGATCTCCTATAGAGTGTAATCAGTGTACTGTAGGTACTGCTCCATCATCATCTTCCAGAGATCATACTCACCAGGTTGGAGTATGGGTAGCTTGATGGTTTGAGTAGTTTGAGAATCCATAGCCTCTTGAAAAAGTAGATCTTGTGTGTAGTAGAGTTTCTTCTTATTCAAAGCTTCTCACAAGCTCTGATACCACATGTTAGGATCGATTAAGCTCAGTTTGTTTAGAACTTATATCTAGGATTAACAATAACAATGATAACAATATGCAGCGGATTAAACAATAAAGAACAATAATGTTATCATTACAAGGTTTTATTATTCAAACGTTTCCATCAAGCCTCAATATTATTTGATCAGAATAATACGGTTACCTATCTCTAATAGTAACAGGGATCAAGGAAAACCTTGTATACCTTGAGGTTACACCACACCACTATAGACGTCTACATCTATAACTTGTCCATACACATACACGCTTTTTTTGTACTTTTCACGCTTCTAACCTAATGTTTATTTCTCTTTATATAATAGAGAACATCATACTTTTACAAAGGATAAACATTAGACAACTAAATCTTTTATACATTAAGCTTTATCTTCTGTTATCTTTTATCATCTTAAGGAGATCTTCTAGAATCTTTATATTCTCCTACATCTTGTAGAATTCTTTAATGACGATTTTGATCTTTTTGTTTCATTCTTTTGTTCTTTTGTCTCATCAAATCTATAATTCCCAACAGAAGACGATGAGAAGGTCAAAAACAAAACTTGTCTTGTAGCTCATGCATCAAGTGAGGTATGTTCCAAATCATCTTACTTTAGTGATGAAAACTCATCAATTGATGATTTAGCTTTAGACAACGAATATGATAAGTTATGCAAAATGAGTCTAAAGATAATCACTAAGAACAAAAGGTTAAAAGCTACTAGAAATAGTCTAGAAAACGAGCTTAGAGAATTAAAAGATAAATTATCCACACTCGAGAAAAACAAGGGAGTTGATCTCGAATGTGCAAAGTGTCATATGCTTAAAATTGAGAATGAAAAACTAAAAGAAGAATCCACTAGATTAAATAAATTTGAAAAGAGTACACATTGCTTAAATGAAATGTTAAGTAATCAAAAACCCTCTGTTGATAAACTAGGTTTAGGGTTTAATTCATTTGAAGCATCATTTAGTGGAACTAAGGAAATAAAATTTATAAAAGCACAGAAAAAGGTGTCCTCTGATGGAGGTCTCATAAATATGGGCGGCCCCCAAAGTGCCCAGGCGGCCCCCAAAATAATTATAGGACCGCCACCAGCAACGCCTTGATCTGAGAAAAGTGTGTCTTTTCAAAAATCTATTTTGGGTCCTAGGCCAAAACACATAGTAGTAAACAATGTAAGAGTTCCCGTTGCTAGTGATAGTGAATTTAAGCAATTTTATAAGCCATTGTCAAAACCCGGAGTTGGATTCTCAAAACAAAAGTTTAGATCAAAAACTCCGCCAACTAGAAGAGTCATAAATAGTTATCATCATCCTAGGCCACCTCAACCAAAAAGAAATAATGGTAGACAAAATCAACCTCGTGGCTTTCCTGTAACTTGGAACTTGTTGTTCCCTACTCCAGATCTATTCTTTAGCTTATAAAGATTATGTTACTTTGGATAAATTCAAAATAACAATGGTAGAAACTTTGTGAATACTAAAGAGTATGCGAAATCTACTCTTTAATACCTAGAAGAAATATTAATGTAACAGTAAACTTGAATGAACAATGATATAACCAAAAAACTTCAATATTATTATGATGAATAATACGAGTACTCTGTCTAGTACTAAGGTTTACAACCTTGTTGCTATGTGCATGCAACTCTATGAATGTCTATCTTTAACCATAACCTATGATCTCCTTTTGTACACCAGAGAGTCCTTTACAAGATAACTACAAATCTTTGAAGATACTCAAGATCTTCTATAATTCTAATCATATACATATCTTTCTAACTTTATAGATATACACTTTGAATAAGTCCATACATATCTCTTCACACGTCTTTATCTTCATGCAGTCATTATCTTTTTCCAGCAGTATTAAGTCTTCAGTAGTATTAAGTTAGTACTGGCAGTACTAACTTTTACACTAGCAGTACTAATTAGTTACATTAGTAGTATTAAGTTAGTACTGGCAGTTATAATCTGAGCACTACAAACTTTTACTCTTGGCAGTACTAAGTGTAACGACTTTTAATTCCCAACAATCCTCCCCTAAACTTGTGATTTACCTCTAAATCATCAAGTTTCTTTGAATTAAAACTTTAGGCTTTGAGAGGATTCTATTAAACACTTTAATGCCTTGGTCTATTTGCTAGTATGAAGATTTTCCTTACAAGCTCATCTGCCATTTCTGAATGTTGATCCACTTGCAGCTTGTTAACCAACATCAACATTAGAAGTCCTCTTGTCATTGGATAATCTTTTTCAACTAGCATGAAAATATCCAATCCTATCTCTATCGACACATGATGAACACCACAAGTATCATATAACCTCCATGTTAATGGATCATACATATATCTATGAAGTTCCAAAAGATCATCAGTATCAGGTTCAAATAGCCTCTTCAATTCAACCCATAATGCTCCCTTTATTGTCATCAGTAGGTTTTGCTGAACTGACTCTTTCTCTAACCAAATCCTAAAGTTTTACTAAATCAACTCTGTCAAAATTCTTTAGCATATCTTCAAAGAATTGATATACCTTTGTATCATCACCCACTCTGATGATTTTCTAGTATTTTCTTAGATCTTCAGTGTAAACCTCCCAATCAATGATTGGGTATTTGGTTTGTAGGGCTTCAACATTCATCCCTTCTTCTGGAACTATGATAATTAACTGTTGTAGTTGTTCTTGAGACAGTTCATCTGATTTTTTATCTTTTGATTCTTCAGTTAGTTCTGATCCTTCTCCTATCTTTTGTCTTTTTGAACTTTCTTCACCAAGTTCTTCTTCTGAACTTTTCTTTGAACTTCCAGCTACAACTTTAGGAACTATATCATCACTCTCCATTGGAGTAAAAGTATTTACCCTCTTCACTGTTGCTTCATATAGAACTTTGATTTCATCAAAAGAGTATCCTCTTAACTGTTGTAGTGTATGGCTTCCCATATGCCTGATATAGTTACACATATAGGACCTTTGTTGAGCCTGTGTGAGATGTCTGTTCCTCCTTTGTTGAGCTCTTTGTTGGGTAAATTATCTCTTTCTTTCATTTATAAGCTCTACAAGCAATTTTGATTTGTCAGCTTCAGAGTATCTTTCTCTTTCTTGTGCTTGTAACTCGTGATCTAGCTCTTTATCAGCTTCAATCTAAGCTTGTATGTTATCCCATTCTTCAGGTTTGAAAGTACTTGCTTCTTCATGAACACTGACAATCCTTTGCCTCTCTTCTTCATCAAATTGCCGCTATAATCTTTGAGCTTTTTCAAACCCAAGCCTTTCTTGTTCTTGCTATATTTTAGTCTTGGTCTGTGTAGGCTCAGATTCCTCTACTATAGCTTTACCCTTGTCTTTTCTCCTTGCTGCACTCCTTCTGATGTATACTAAACTTTCAGCAGCAGTACTAAGTTCTGGGATGGCAGTACTAACTTCTGTACCAGCAGTACTAACTGGTACATTAGCAGTACTAATGTCTGGCTCAGCAGTATAAACTTCATCATGAGTAGTAAACTCAAAATTTGGTTCCAAATCATGCTCTTGCCTCCCCTGAGTCTGTGCATCATGGTGAATTATCTGTTGTACCAAGGAAATATGAGGGTCTTCATTAATTTCAGCAATTTTTTTCCCTTGATTGAAAGAATCCTCTTCCTTATCATTAGATACAACAAGTTTTGTTTTTCTTCTAGCTTTCCTTGACTTGACAGTTTTCTCCAAAGCCTTGACCTTTTTGATAAGCTTTGTAAAAGCATCACCATATACTCTCTTTGTCTGCTTTAAGTCATTTTCTAAAACTTCAACTCTGTCTGTCAGTTTGATAACCAAATCCATCAATTCATTTTTTTGCTTTCTGCCCTCATCACTTCCAGGTGTGTGACCTTCTAGGAGCGGTGAATCATGGGGCATGTTAGCAGCCTCTTCTGCCACATGAGTTGTTTGCATAGATGGTGGTGAAGTTGGTGGTTGTGAGGTGGATGGAGCACTAATGGGTGTGTGATGGGAATGAACTGGGATTGGTGATCCTTCACCTTGTAAAATTTGACCCTGAACAAGCATTGTTTGAAATAATGGAGTGTCCACCCTAGTATATCCCTTGGAATCTCTTTTCATATTGCTAAACAGATTTTGTGTAAGAGTAGGAGCAATATAAAGTCTATTATGAGGTAGAAGTAATCTCTTGTGCTTGTTCAAAAAGATTTGTATAAATCTTGGATACATCAAAAATTTTGTCTTACTATCCAAGTTTTTCACCATGGCATCAAAAATCAATTTGGAAAAATTTAAGGTTATGTTTGTGGCCAAGCAAATGATGGCAGTTGCTATATTGCTACTAAACTGTTCCCAAGCAGTTTTCTTAGGAATTAAGCAGTGAAGGATGGTATGAATCAAAAATTTCCACTAAGGGGAAAATGTCCCTTTTGAAAAGTTAAGTTATCAGAATTGGACACATACCCCATTAGAGCAAGTTGCTCAAAAATTTCTAAAGTAGGCAAAGTACTAATACCATAAGAATCTTCTAACTTAAGATGTATTCTAATAGATGCCTCAGAAACAACCTTGACTTTCCCATCTATTGTTGCAGTGATTTATATGTCTCCATTCTCAAGAGTGCTTACAGAAGCAGTTTGCCAAAAATGTTCTATAAGAGAGACATAGATAGTTGGACTTTTAGTGAGGGCATACTTAATGTGACTTATAGTGAGAAAATCAATTATCTGATGAAATCCTTCACTTCCTTCTGACTTCTGTAAGTAGGAAACCATGTTGTGCTTGTCGCAAAAATCCAAATTCGCCATTTGATGAAGATAAGTTTGATTAGGGTTCTGGGATTTGTTAGTTTATAAGAGTGTGTAAGCTTGGCAAAGTTAATTGAGATTATGTAGAGAGCACTTAGGGTTTTTATTTGACCAACTTAATAAAATATGTTCTTATCTTGAGGAAAGGGTATGATTTTATAGAAAGATCATGAATTCTCCAAGTTAGTCAAACCTATAGGCGAAGTAGTTGGCGGAAATTTTACAACGGCTATATTTAATTAAGAAAATTCTGTTATGCTTCAAACAGTACTAACGGTCACCCACCAGTACTAATTTTAGCCTAACAATACTAACCTTAAGCCTAGCCGTATTAACTTTACCCAGTAGTATTAAGATATGCCTGGCAGTTTAAACCTAATATTGGCAGTGTTAAGTTTATACCTAGCAGTATCTACTCTAATTCTGTTCCAACAAGCACTGCCATCATAAATTTTGATTCTCACAATCTCTCTTTTTGTTTTTCAGCTTACTAAATCTCTCATTTCTTTTTCTCACCAATTCACTCTTTCTGTTTTTATCACATAATTCTTTTTCTGTTTTTCAGCTCACTATATATCTCTTTTCTTTTTCTCACCAATTCAGACTGTTTTGTACAATGTTCCATCAATTCCATTAGTTTTCATACTATCTGACTTCCCGACCTCAAAAACCTTCGAGGCCGGATGTTTTAGAAACTAGACTCTCTGAGCTACATCATAGGAACCAAAAACTTGACAAAAGCTATTAGCATCATTAAGATATAAGCAAACAAGCCACATGCCCTAAATTCTGACCCAATCTAAATCAAATTCTAACGCGATCTAAACCCTAACGAATACACCCATATGATCCTAATTAAACCCTAATCATTATAACATGTTTATTATATCATTAATTGCAAATGTTATGAAATCCTAATTATCCATCATAATAATTATTACATGTTTTTAATGATAATTAACTCAAAGGATTATAATTTATACCTTAAATCTTCGAATCTTGAACACAAAAATCACCAAACTTGAAAAAAAATATTTTTCTTCTTCCTCCTTTGATAAAAAAAAGTTGGATGGACAATTAAAAACAGGGAAGAAGGGATTTTGGATTTAAAGATTTACAAAAAGGTTTAGGATAATAATCTTTTAACCAATTTAATTAAGTAAGATTTGTTTTCCTTTTTTTTCTTCCTTTCTTTTTTGGCCGATTTCCCCTTTATATATATATATATATATATATATATATATATAATATATAATATATATATATATATATATATATATATATATATATATATATTTATTTATTTATTTATTTAATAATTAATTACTTAATTATTTGCATTACCTTAAGTTTTTATAAAAACCTAAGCTTATTTGAGTATACCTTTTTGCGTAAACGCAATTTACTAGACTTTTAAAATAAATAACTTTTCATTTTTATTTTAACCTAACTTCCAAAAATAGAAATTCACATTTCATTCTTATTCTAACTTAACTACACCTATTCATCACCTAACATTACAACACATAAATACGCATACGTAATAATTCTTACACGATAAATCACTAAAAACGCTTAAAAATCCACAAAATCATTATTCCTTGTCACAAAAGTGAACGGAAATAGAATTCAAGCCATCTCACCACCATTCCAATCTCATGTAGATGAATCACACTCATAATTGACTACCCAATTTCTCACGATAATCCACATAAACGCATATAAACACATATAATCACATAACCCATTCATTGCAACAGATACATAAGTCAACACTAATAGTTTGACTAACCTGCTCAAGTCATGGTTGTTACAGTATCCCCTCCTTTAGGAAATCTCATCCCGAGATTTAACCAAAAGGTCCAACTCTATTATTACCAAACAATTAATCGAGGATACTTATCTTTCAAGTAGTCCTCCCCATACCCATGTTAACTCAAAGTTACACTTTGAATTCCAACTAACTTTCACAAGATATCTTACTGCTAACCACTTTGCCTGCCCACAAAAGGGTACGCATAGCAGCATAACCGCTCTAAACGAAAAGAAACATCTAACTACCTGAACCTTGCCCGTCATCGAGGAGACTCATAAAAAACCTTAAGTTGCGTAACAACGTCATTTACAACCCGGTCTCGCAACTCTTCAAACAAGAACCGTCTTGAACCCAAGTTATAAGTTGTTACAAAGCCTAATGTTTTTGAAAAATCGGCTCGACTTCGAGTTTATTCATAAAATAACTTTAACCAAAATCACACAAACACATCTAAGGGCATACTAAGGTCTACAAGAAACCTTACGTACCCAACTTTAACTAAAAACTCCTAATGATCCCTTGCTCACAAACAAGTGTGGATACTCAGTTACCCGAAGTCCTATAGTACCCTCACTTCGCGCCCAAATGGGACATTACCACCACCATACTGCACATTTTACCCTGCTTAACTTCACGGTCACTATTTCTCAACAGGTTCCCCTCAACAAAACGAAGAGTTATTGTTTTCAACCTTGATCCTCATCCAATGGCACAGGCAGAAAGCATCCGCCAGACATTGTTTTTTTAGGCTTGACATAATGAAATGTGTCCATATACCCACTCAATTCCTCAATCAATCTCAAACCGATAAGCCTACAGGACCGACTATTTCAAGAATCTCAATGGCCCTGACATACCTCGGTGCTAACTACCCTTTTTCTCCCAAAGCGATATTACACCTTTCTAAGGTAAAACTTTTAGCATAACCCGACCTTCCTACCTCAAACTCTAACGTTTGCGTCTTTATCGCATAGCTCTTTGATGGTCTCTGCATCTTTGGGAGCTTTTCTTTTATCAACACCACTTATCAGTCGTCTCTTGAACCAACTCATGTCCAATCAAACTACTTTCCTCAATCTCAGCCCATAAAACAGGCGACCTACACTTCCTTCCATACAATGCTTCAAACGGAGCACACCAAATGCTCGAATGATAACTACAACCAAAATCAATAACACATGCCCTCATTATATCTTCCCAAAGTCTGAATCATACGTTCATTTTGTCCATCCGCTTGAGGATGCTAAGCAGTACTCAAATCCAATCGTGTCTCTAACACTTTCTGCAGCGTCTGCCAAAACCATGAGGTAAATCATCCATCTCAATTTGAGTTAATCGTCACTAGAATTTCATTCCTTGCTATTATCTCATCAATATAAATCCTTGCCAACTTCACATCTTGAAATTTTCTTGTATAGCTAGAAAATGAGCTAACTTGGTCAGTCAATCGACCATCACCCAAATCAACATTAACTCACTACTTGACCTTTAAGGAAATTAGTAATAAAATTCATGTGATTCTATCCATTTTCAGCTCAAGTATCTCCAGGGGCTGTTTTGTAGCAATCCAAAAGTCTTTGACATTATAGCTTTTACCTCTTAAACAAATCCAACAATTGCTAACATAGGTAACTATATATTTTCTACACGTGGCTACCAATACATGTCTCCAAGGTTATAGTACGTCTTATCCGCTCCCGGATGTACCAAGTACCTTGATGCATGAGCCTCATCCATTACTACCGTCCTCATCATTCCCTACTAACAGAACTCATATATGATCCATAAAGTACAAACTCTCGTCCTCCTTCTTTTCCATATGTCAATCTAACCCATGAAGCCTTTCTGCGCGTACGTTCTCTTGCTTGAACGCCTCACTTTGGGCTGCCAGTATCATTCCTCTTACTCCATATTGAATGATCATAGCCATCGCTCGAACACGTCTAGGTTTCACTCGTTCCTTCCTACTTAACGCATCAGTCACCACATTTGCCTTACCTGGATGGTAGCGAATTTCATACTCATACTCACTATACAATTTAATCCATAAGGTACTAACCATCATCTGCCCTCTTTTCAATTTGTTGGTCTAGGTCACACAACATTTCTGCTAGCGCGTTCTCTACCTTGGACGTCTCACTTAAAGTAGCCAATATCTTGTCCTTAACACTTGACTGGATAGTCATGGACATTGCTCTTACTCATCTTGGTTTCACTCTCTATTTCTTCTCAATGCATCAACCACTACGTTCGATTAATCGAAGTGTCACACAAATCATTCCTCAAAAAGTCTAGAAAGACTCTTTGTCCGTCCTGCGCCCCATATCAAACTTCTGATCCCTCTCAGTTAAGGGAAGTAATGGGTTTAACAATCTTAGAAAAGTTTGCGATGAAACGTAGTAGTTAAACTTGCCCATCCTCAAGAATAGATCAGATATCTCAGAATGGGGTTTTTGGGGGGGGGGGGGGGGTCCGTAGGTACTACTCAATTCCCATCTCACTAGCCTCACACTAAGTAACCTTAGCATACAACTTCTAACCTTTGCCTCAGAAATATCTAACTCAACTTCAAATGAACACTATGCTCCTCTTCTTAACAAACAACACTGGTGCAATCCCCATGAAAATGACTGGTCTATGAAACCCCATTATCTTGCAACTCTCAAAGTTGTTTAGACAATTCTTGCATTTCTGAGGGTGCTAGACGTATGGAACTCACAACCTGGCGACGCTCCAGGAACTAAGTCTACGCGGAACTTAACTTGTCATGTACGGTGGTCATTGACATGAATGTCTTTCGAAAACACGTCACTAAAGTCTCGTAAGGATGAAAATACAATGTTATACTTTTTTTCTTAATTTCAGTTTACTACCTTTGCGTTCTTTAGGTATCACGACTTCCTTTGAGTACTTCACCATGAACCCAAAAGTATCTCATCACCTTTCAACGGTATCTAACCACCACTCCTACCATAACTCGATCGCCCTCGAACTTCCTCTTGGACAAACCGGTTCCATTCCACAAGCACATCAAAGCTCATGACTCAATGGTATCAAACAAACTCTAAGGGTTCGAACAATGGAATAGGATAACAAATGAATATCGAGTCAAAGGCTAGAATGCATATAGGAGATTCCACATATGCAAGTAGACGTGGATCAAATGACATAAGAATCCTTTGAAAGAAAGGATACGTATATGCACCGAGTGAAAACGCAACGAAAGAAAATCAACAGACGTACCACGACAAATGAACACATAAAAAAATATCAATACGAAAGACGGAAATTCTTATACCAATTATCGACTTTACTCGAAAGACCAAATTAAATAATGTTTTTATAAAAATCAATTTAAATTAAGAAAGTCACATTAACTAAAAAATCATTTTAAATAATAATAAAATTGTCTTAAATGTAATCTTTGAAAAATTCATTCTGGTTGTCATAAAAAAAATCTAGAGATGGTTATCTAATGGTGTATCGTACCTTACCACTATGAATCACTTTAAACCAGCTTTTTATAATAAAATAAAATTTATTAAACCACTTAAAAATTTTCATATCCTATTTGTATAGACCATTTAAACATATCTTTTTACTAAGACATTTAAAATAATTTTTCTCAAACACTAACACAATACTTCCAAAGAAGTTTTTTTATAATTAGACAGTCAAATAATGAAAATAATTGTTTACTCAAAAAATGACACTATAATACCAACAGATCGTAAAACACCGTACAAAGACTCTAACATATTCTTATTGTTTTGAAAATGAAAGAAAATACCAAGAACATATACTCAAATAAAAATCAAACGAACTCGTACAATAGACAAACTCAATCGCAAGACATTACGTACCCAATAGAAAAACGTAAGGTCTTATCCAAAATAAACATCCACAGAGGCAAACCTAAAAGCATCGATACTAAACACGTTGCAACGGGTTTACGAAAACCAAGGATTATACAAAGAAGGGAGTAAAGAATCCACACTAATAATGTTAGAAACTATTAGTGCTTAAAAAAAACCTTTGATACTCATTACAGTAATAGAATGCAATGAAAGAAGGTAACAAAATGCGGCTTATCCAAAAAGCATATTTCAAACAACCAAGATACATCGAGATTCCGAATAGGAAAATCAGGTATCCATACTAACGAAAGTACGAGAAGGGATAGCTAACTTAGACTAAGGAATCCTAAACAAACAACCGAGCAAACGAGCAACCTCTATAATAGCAATACTAGGTATCCATAAATGACTTAGATAGATAGGGGAAAACTTAAATTTATAACAACTCAACTACATATCCTTCAATCAGGAAGAGAATATTCTCTACTCATACACCACCTTTTCATGAACACACATATAATATATAAATTATTACATATCAACCTTACATTCAAACTAAATAAATGCAATCATGGTCACAAGTCTACGTTGAGTGATGCCTTTATAATTATGTTGGCCACCATAATTATAAGTGCCTCCTTTCACGACGTGTACTTAACTTCAAGAATCCACCAATATTAATCAGTATTTACATATAAGCACATATCCACATTGCACATCTTAAACCACTCCAACTTAACACATAAAGGATGCTTTATCAAATGACTACTTACTTATATCAAAATAAGATCGAAACGACATAAAGGAACGAAAGTCTCACAACGACTTCCAAAATACGAATCTATACTACTTCTCGGTTTCATTGATTATTTTTAGATTATACTTATTATATATATTTTATTGTATATTATATATATAAAAGGTCTAGTTTAAAAGTTTATCAATCAACGAGCCTTTAAATCTGTTAAGAACATGTAAACCAAATCCAAAAACCAAACAACCTTGGTTTTCTGTTTGTCCGACATCCATCATGTGTGTCAATGAATACTTAATACTGCTAGCAGTTCGTGTATCAGGTTTATGCTGCTTGTTGATCCACTTGTAGCTTGTTAACCAACATCAACATTGGAAGTCCTCTTGTCAATGGAAAATCTTTCTCAACCAGCATGAAAATATCCAATCCTGTCTCTGTAGACACATGATGAACACCACATGTATCATATAACCTCCATGTTAATGGATCATGCATATATCTCTGAAGTTTCAATTCAACCCATAATGCTCTTTCTTTGTCATCAGTAGTTGTTCTTGAGACATTTCATCTGATTCTTTATCTTTTGATTCTTCAGCTGGTTCTGATCCTTCTCCTATCTTTTATCTCTTTGAACTTTCTTCACCAAGTTCTTCTTCTACACTTCTCTTTGAACTTCCAGCTACAACTTTAGGAACTATATCATCACTCTCCATTTAAGTAAAAGTATTTACCCTCTTCACTGTTGCTTCAAATAGAACTTTGATTTCATCAAAAGAGTGTCCTCTCAATTGCTGTAGTGTATGACTTCCCATATGCTTGATATAGTTACACATATAGGACCTTTGTTGAGCTTGAGTGAGAGGTCTGTTCCTCCTTTGTTGAGCTCTTTGTTAGGCAAATTGTCTCTTTCTTTCATTTACAAGCTCTACAAGCAATTTTGCTTTGTCAGCTTCAGAGTATCTTTCTCTTTCTTGTGCTTGAATATCCATTTTGTACCAATAGCTCTCTTACCTTTAGGCAAATCCACTAGTATCTAAACCTTTTGTAGTTTAAACTGTAAAAGCACCTCCTGCATTGCTTCTACCCAAGCTGGATCACATAGAGCTCTGGCAATTCTTTTTGGTTCTTCCTGGGATAGGAAACAAGCAAACAGACAAGTATGAAGGTCTTTATGAGTTTTCCCTTCATAAACAGCACTAATAAACCCATGTTGTCTTTTCTCTTTGTTGCACTTCTTCTAATGTATACTAAACTTTTAGCAGCAGTACTAAATTCTGCACTAGCAGTACTAACTGGTACATTAGCAGTACTAATATCTGGCTCAGTAGTATAAACCTCTTTAGGAGCAGTAAACTCAAAATTAGATTCCAAATCATACTCTTGCCTCCCCTGAGTCTGTGCATCATGATGAATCATCTGTTGTACCAAGGAAATATCAGGGTCTTCATTAATTCACAATTTCCTCCCTGATGAAAGAATCCTATTCCTCATCATCAGATACAAAAATTGGAGCTCTTCTTCTAGCTTTGCTAGACTTGATAGTTTTCTCCGAAGTCTTGACCTTTTTGATAAGTTTGGTAAAAGCACCACCATAGGTTTTCTTTGTCTGCTTCAAGTCATTCTCCAAAACTGCAACTCTGTCTAACAATTTTGTAACCAATTCCATCAATTCATTTGGTTGCATTCTGCCCTCATCACTTCCAAGTGTGTGAACTTTTAGGAGAGGTGAATCATGGGGCATGGTAGGGGTCTTTAGTACGTTTACCACTGCCGTTGTCCTGCTTTTAAAGCCAGAGACAGTATAGCAAGCCCCTCAATGTCTGTCATCCACACCTCAGATGCAGCCATCATCTGCTACATGGTCTGAGTAGAGAACTGGCTGAGGAACCTTAGTTCTGTCTGTTCAAAATCCCTAAGTGTTTGTGAATGATGTGTTTGTGAGGTAATGGAGCAGACAGTGGTGGTAAAAGGGACTCAACTGGGATTGTTTGATCCTTCACCGTAAATATCTGACCCTGAAACAACATTGTTTTGAAACAATGGAGTATTGATCCACTCCTATTATATCCCTTTAAAGCCCTCTTCATAATTGTCTAAACAGTTTTTGGTAAGGAAGGAGCAATAATAGGTTCTTTTTGGTAGTGTAGAAAGCAGTTTGTATTGCTTTTCAAAAAGATTTGTTATAAATCTTAGATACATGAAAAATTTAGACTTACTATCTAGGTATTTTCACCATGCCATCAAAATCAATTTAGAATAATGTAAAGTTCTGTTTTGTGGGCCAAGCAAATGATAGCATTGCTATATTGCTACAGAAAATTGTTCCCAATAGTTTATCTTGAACTAAAAACATAAAGGATGGTATAATAAAAATTTCCACCGAAGGGAAGAAATTCCCCTTTTGAAAAGTTAATTTATCAAGTTGGACCACATACCCATTAGAGCAAGTTTCCTCAAAAATCTTTTGTATAGGAAAAGTGCTAATACCACAGAATCTCTAACTGAATGATCTTCTAATAGATGCCTCAGAAATAACCTTGACTTTCCCATCTATTTGTATGCAGTGATTATGCCAAATGTCTCCATCTTTAAGTGTGCTAGCAGAAGCAAGTTTGGCCCAAACCTGTCTATAAGAAAACATAGATAGTGGGATTTTCAATGAGAGCATACTTAATGTGACATGTATTTAGAAAATCCACTATCTAATGAAAACCTTTACTTCCTTCATACTTTTGTAAGTAAGCAACCATGTGTGCTTGCGAAGAAATCCAAATTTGTCCATTTGATGAGAGAAGTTAGATTAGGTTTCTGGGATTTGTTGGTATAATGAGAGTATGTTGCTTGGCAAAGTTAATTGCGATTATGTAGAGAGTCCTAGGGTTTTTTGATTTTGACCGACTGAATGAGAATTAGTTCTTATCTTAAGAAAGCTATATATTTTATAGAAGTATCAGGACTTCTCCAAATTAGTCAAACCTATAGGCTTAGTAGTTGGCGGAAATTTTGCAACGGCTATATTTAATTAAGGAAATTCTGTTATGCCTCAAACAATACTAACGGTCACCCACTAGTACTAATTTTAGCCTAGCAGTACTAACTTTAAGCCCAGACGTATTAAGTTTACCCGGCAGTATTAAGATATGCCTGGCATACTCAAACTTAATACTTGCATGTAAGTTAAACTTTAGCATTATCAACTCCAATTCTGGATCCACCACAAGCAATGCCACCATAAAATTGGATTCGCACAATCTCTCTTTCTATTTTCAGCTCACTAAATCACTCATTTCTTTTTCTCACCAATTCACTCTTTCTGTTATTATCACACAATTCTCTTTTTGTTTTTTAGCTCACTATATCTCTCATTTCTTTTTCTCACCAATTCAGACAATTTTGTACAATGTTCCATCAATTCCATTTAGATTTCATACTGTCCATCAACCCACTTCCAATTGTTTATCTCGTGCGAGAGGTGGATCTTAACCTAATAGATGTAGTCTCAAACTATTTTGAGTCATCTACAACCCCCCACCCCCCAATAAGGTATTAGGCTACCTGGGACCTACAACCTGAACTGCAGTTCCCTAAGGACCTTTGATCATAATTGTTTGCCCAATTGATTGGTCCTATTGTTGTTACCACTGTCTAGTTCTACATACTTCTAAGCTAGAATCATAGGGCGCCCTTTCCATTCTGTCACCCAACTCCTTATGAACAAGCCTCATCACCAACCTTTTCAGGGGACCACTAGACTGAGGTATCTTTGTGTCCCGACCTCTTTTGATTTGCCTAGGTGTTTTTGACACATCACACACTTTGTTGATGTTACTATGTCCTTACCATTTTCATTCTTGACATGCATGTTTGACATTAATAAGCCTTTCCTCAATTCAATACCAGATACTCAATATGCCTAGCCTGCAAATATTAGTCCAAAACCAAGAAACTCACAATCCAAAGTATTTTCTTGTTTAATAGTAAATAATTTTGACTAACAATTTTAACTAGCAGTTCTAGTAAACTACATATAATTATACTTACATACTAAATGACAAAAACTACATAACATAATCCTACACAAACATTACAAAGACACAAAGAGATTAAAATTCTAAGGATTTAGCATTCCCAATACTTGCAACCAAGTACTGAAACCTTCCAACATCTAAAGCTTTTGTAAGTAAAGTCTGCAAAATATGACTGTGTATTTAAAACCCACTTGAATTAACTTTTTATCATAGCAATCTCTTAAAAAATATATCTATTCTCAATGTGTTTTGGTTTTAGTATGTGAACAGGATTCATAACATACAATATAGTACTGTTCATTTGTCAATATTAATCATGGTGTGCATAAAATTGTGTATTGGGTATAAAAGTGGGTATTTGTTGAAGCGTAGAAAAGTTTTCGTGGTTCCGGGAGTGCCTAAACGCAATTTATCGCGAAACGTATACTCTTTACGTATCCGATAAAAATAAAATGAACAAAGTTAATAATTATTCTCAAAATAATTATATAACCCTTGCTTGATGTAAATTTTTAATTGTTTGATACCCGTTTACATTGAACGTTAATTTTTAGTTTACGCGATTTAAACTTAATTCATGAAATTACAAGCAAACGCGTACAACACTAAAAATAAATAGTACATTTATCGACGTCGTCAATGACTTGAAAACACAGGGTGTTATACACATACTGCAAACATAATGTCTGGTCTAGATGATGTAAGATACATCAATGATCTAATCATTGATTTGTAGAGATGAACATCAACATCATCACCATTTGAGTCCTTGAGCAAAGGCTTTTCTGTATCCATTGGGGTGCTAGCTGTCCTGACATCTGTAAAACCAAACTTCCTTAATATCTTAACTACATATTTATCCTGACTGATAAATATCCGATCTTCTCTTTGCCTCACATGCAAACCTAATAAGAAATTGAGTTCTCTCATAGAACTCATCTAAAACTTGTCATGCATTAGTTTTTAAAATTCAATACACAACTCCTTGTTTGAAGAACCAAAGATAATGTCATCAACATAGACTTGTACAAGCAAAATATCTCCTTTTTGCTTCTTGATAAATAAGGTCTGATCTATCTTTCCTCTTTGAAACCCATTGTCCAATAAATACTTGGCCAAGGTTCCATACCAGGCTCTTGGTGCTTGATGCAAACCATACAGTGCTTTCACCATCTTGTAAACTTTGTCAAGATAGTTAGGATCTTCAAATCCTAGAGGTTGACACACATATACCTCCTCTTTAATTGTACCATAGAAGAAAGTACTATTCATATCCATCTAATATACCATGAAGCCCATGAAGTAAGCATAAGCTAAGAACAGCCTTATTGCCTCAATTCTAGCCATAGGAGCAAAAACTTCATCATAATCTATACCTTCTTCTTGAGTGTATCCCTGGGCAACTATCCTTGCTTTATTCTTTGTTACTATGCCTCTCTCATCTTTCTTATTCCTGAATATCCATTTTGTACCAATAGCTCTCTTACCTTTAGGCAAATCCAGTAGTATCCAAACCTTTTGTAGTTTAAATTATAAAAGCTCCTCCTGCATTGCTTCTACCCAAGCTGGATCACTTAGAGCTTTGGCAATTCTTTTTGGTTCTTCCTGGGATAGGAAACAAGCAAGCAGACAAGTGTAAAGGTCTTCATGAGTTTTCCTTTCATAAACAGCACTAATGAACCCATGCTCATTTGTATTCTTTGTCATTCCCCTTGTCTGTACACTAGATTGTATATCACCAATCACATGATCAAGTGAATGATCTTTATGAATTCTTGTATTAGGATTAGTAGGAACTTGATTTAAGGTAGTAAGGTTGCTTATATCCATTTCTGTTTGGTCACTAAATAAATCAGCATGTGTGGCTTTAAGTGAAGGACTTCTTCCCAAAGAGAACATATCAGATACATTTTGAGAGCGATTTGACCTTGTAGTAATAACTGTTGGACTAACAATATTAATATTTAGAGTACCAGTTTTAAAATTTGCACTAGTTGTATTAATACTAGGCCCAGTATTATTAATATTTGGGGTACTACTCTTAGGTTGCTCTTGATCACTAAATCTACTTGCTTTACTGGCACCTTTATCATCCTTCTTTTCTGCATTACTCAAAGGTTATGGTTCATCATCACTAGAATTCTTTGAAGGAGAATCAAACACTGAACCATCTTTCCACAGTGGCATCACAATGTAGTCTTGGCTAGATTAAGTCTCCTTGCTAGTGTGACCTGCACCTTTACTTTCTTCTGAACCTGTAAAATCATTAGAGTTTGTACCTGCAACAACTGGCACATAATTCATTGATTTTGTTAGACTATCAATATCAAACAACCACTTTGGACCATCACCTATAACCATGGGTTTATCCTCCTAGAACCTAATGTGCAAGTTTTCTTCTACTTTCCTGGTTCTAATGTTGTATACTCTAAAAGCCTTACTAGTCAATGAGTATCCAACAAAGAAACCATCATCAAATTTTCCATCAAACTTGCCAAGATGATCTAAGGTATTAAGGATGGTAACATGACACCCAAAATGGTCTCATGAAGATTAGAGTAGGAGTTCTACCTCTAAACAATTCATAAGGGGTCTTGTTATGAGGCTTAACTATAATTACCCTATTCTGCACATAGCAAGTAGTATTAACTGCTTCAACCCAAAATGTAGTAGGTAACTTAAAGTCAGCAAACATAGTTCTAGCAGCCTTAATTAGTGTCATATTTCTCCTTTTAGCAACATCATTTTGCTGAGGAGTTCTAGCTACACTAAATTTCCTCTTAATGCCTTTCTTTTTACAAAAATCATTCATAAATCTATTCTTAAACTCTATCCCATTGTCACATCTGATTATTTTTACTTTCTTATCAACTAGATTTTCTATCTCAGTTATAAAGTTCTTAAGGATGTCACTAGTCTCATCCTTAGAGGCTAAAAAGAAAACCCAAGTGAATCTGCTATAATCATCATTGACCATAAGATAATATTTCTTATTCATTAAGATACTCATAAAAGTTAGACCAAACAAGTCCATATGCAACATGAATAAAGGCTGAGTAATAAAGTTCTGGATCATAAACTTATAAGAGGCTTTGTGTTGCTTTCCTTTAAGGCAAGCAACACAAGTTTGGTCATTTTTAAAATGTTTTGTAGGTAATCCCCTCACAAGATTATCCTTAACCAGTTTATTTATAGTTTTAATGTTTATTTGACCAAACCTCCTATGCCATAGCAACGATTTATCAAGTGTGGCCTTTGCAACAAGACAGGTTAAGCTCTTTTTAGGAACAATATTTTTCATATCAACACTGTACATGTTGTTCTTTTTAGGAACTTTAAGTAAAACATGACTTTTATCAAGTAACTTAAAATCAGGAGACATAACAAAACATGCAGTGTCAGTAAAAAGAACACTGTTCTTTTTGTCACACATCTGTGAGACAGTAAAAAGGTTAAACTGTAACTCCTTGATAAAGTACACGTCCTCAAAATCAAGCTTACCAGTTTAAGAGTTCCTTTACTAGTAATTCTTCATCCTTTGGCTCCTCCCCCAAAGGTAACATATCCTCCATCAAATTCCTTGAAGTTTGAGAGATAAGACATGTTGCCTGTCATGTGCCTAGAGCATCCACTATTAACATATCCTTGATCTTCTTTTTGTTAATGACCCTGCACATAAGGATAAGGAAATTAGTTTCCTTTGAGGACCCAAGCCATCACTGACTTGGATCTGCCTCGTGCATCAATATAATTTTGTCTCTTGAAAGTAATTGATGCACTGTTAAGTTTGGTAAGTCTTCAAACCCAACATGTTGAGGCCTTAACAACATTTACCAGATTTGCCCTGACAACATTAACTACTGCTGAAGTTGGCCTAGAAGTATTAACTACTTTTAGCTTAGCAGTATTAACTTCTTCCTTAGCAGTATTAACTTTTTGGTTAAAGTTTTTGTTAGTTAATGCTTTTCTTGATTGATAGGGCCTCTTTATAGTTGATTGTGCTAATTTTGAAAAACATGACATTGGTCTATTTCTATAAATTATAGTTTTGGGATGAGCAGTATTAACAGGCCTAGCAGTATTAAGTGATTTAGGTCAGTTTTCATTAAAACTTCTCTGGGAGTCATGTTCCTGTGAGAGTTAGGGTGAGCCTTTTTAGCATAATAGTTATATTTCACCCTTGTATAATTATTCCCATTTACCATCCCTTCCTTTTGATGGTAATTGCAGTGAGCATACACATGGTCAAAGCTTCCACAAACAAAACATGCTTTATTATACATCACAAAATCACCTCCTAGCTGTTGGGATTTAAGATTATTCTAGTTTCTTTAATTCCCCCTAGGTTTTTGTGATTTGTACATCTCTGCATAATTAACTGGTTTCCTAGCTGGTTTTTCTTGTTGTTTAACAGATTCTATCTTAGTAGGAAAGATAGTTTGCTTCTCTTTTTTGACACCAACTTCTCACACAATGGGGCATCAGGATTTTTCTTAACCTTATTAGAGGTATCTTTACCGACACTCTTACTTGCCTTAGGTCCATAGCCTTCAAACTCAGGTTGTTGGAACTCCTCAAGACCAGAGTTGGACAAATCAATAGTTGGGAGTGCAAATAATCCTGTAGGTGGAGGTGGAACAGCATTGTAGCTTACAAACCCCACACCTTTTCTTCTGTTATTAGATATTTGACTCCCTATTAATTTATCTAAGCTCTTAGTAGCATTTTCAAATTTGTCAATTTTAATCTGATTGCTCTCTTTTTCTTTCTTAAGTTTTTCTATCTCACTTTTAAGAGCATTGATTTCTGAGTCTTTAAATGAGGTATCTCTTTTTAGAACAGCAATTTGGTTACAAAACATAACCTTATTTTTCTTGTAAAAGACAAGTTGTTCTTCTACATATGCTAAACCTCTTTTTACTAAGAAGAAAAGTTCAAATCTCATCATTGTTCAAATATATGTCGATGACATTATATTCGGTTCGACTTGTCAAGACATGTGTGATGAATTTGCCAAAATCATGCATGACGAGTTCAAGATGAGCATGATGGGTGAACTTAACTTCTTCCTTGGATTACAAATAAAACAAATGGAAGATGGTATCTTCATTAATCAATCTAAGTATATTAACGAAATGCTTAAGAAATTTAGTTTAGAAGATTCTAAACCAATACTAAACTAATGAAAGATGAAGAGTGTGAGTCGATTGATAGTACCAAGTATCAAGGCATGATAAGTATTTTATTATACCTACTGGCAAGTAGGCCTGATATCATGTTTAGTGTCTGCCTTTGTGCTTGCTTCTAAGAGGCTCCCAAAACGCACTTAGGATTATGGTATCCTAAAGGGATCGGCATAGAAACTGTAGTATATGTCAACTCTGATCATGCGGGAGATTATGTGGATCGAAAGAGCACTAGCGATATTTATACGTTCGGGGGATGTTGTTTGACATCTTGGTTCTCGAAGAAACAAACTGCTCTTGCTATATCCACTACCGAATCCGAAAACATAAGCGCCGGAAAGGCATGTCAACAAGCACTATGGATGAAACAAGCTCTCATCGACTACGACGTATGACTTGATGACGTTCCCATCATGTGTGATAACAAAGGCGCGATTGACCTTAGCAAAAACCCAGTGCAACATTCTCGTACCAAACACATCGAAATTTGTCACCACTTTCTTCGTGATAATGTCTAGAAAGGACATATCTCAATCGAAAAAGTGCCGTCTATTGACAACATCGCCAACATTCTTACTAAACCCCTTAAACGTGAATCGTTTAACTATCTACGTCTTGGTTTAGGAATGATGGAACACATTCCATAAATAATATTAGTCCGCTTCTCCTTTTTCTGTCTTAATTCTAGTCTGTGTTCTATTCTGTGTTATGACAACTTGAATACTTTATCCGAAGTACTTTAAACATTTTTAATTCGCGAAATGCAAATTAAGATGTCACTCTTCTTCATAAAATTTTCAACAAAAACTGAGTCTAAAACCCTTTACTGAAGGCGGCCCCCATACTATTGGTGGCCCCCCAATATATTTGGGACCGCCAGGCATTATGGGACCGCCATCAGCAGACTCCCATCTTTTACACTTAACTAAAAAATTTCAATTCACAAAACCAAACACCCCCTTCGTGCTGCAAGTGACGAACACGATTCAAACAACCCAAAAACGTAAAATCACCCATCAAAACACAAATTGAAGATAAAATCAACACTTATAATCATTCACAACAACTTAAAGATCATCAATTGTAAGTCATTTCATCTACTTTCTTTCAATTTGAGTCTAGGGTTCATGATGAACACCAAAAAATAAAATTGGGTATTTTTGATTTTTCTTTCAATTTTATACAATTAGGATTACTAGGATACAATGTATAACTAATATGCTTCCCATGGACATAGGATTTGCATATATTAGTGAGCTTGTAGAAAAATTGCTTTTGAACCAAAACCCCAATTTTATTTTTAGGTCGAGTTAATCGTTATTCCACATTTGTTGCATATAGGCACACACTAGGCATCTCGTTAAATGAAGGAACCTCACTAAAATTATTTTTTCTAATTTTAGGTGAAATGACTTTGGAAGATGAATTACGATACACAAAATCATACGTTCCAACAATCTCAAATGAAAACTATATTCCTGATATCCTAAAACCCATCACTCGAAACCTAGAATGTAGGTCAATCCATGAAGGTCTCCCTATATCTCCTTAATCCACTAAATATGATAATATTCAAACCCTTTTTCAAGTCATCAAACTTTTGAAAATATATGAACTCTAAGAAGAAATTTGTCCAAGATTTCTACTTGAATTTTATTCCTCAATAGAAATGACCAAAGATGACAATCTAAACTTCTTCTTAACATTTTGGGCATTTAAAAGAACATTTAAGTTCTCACTCGAGTCATTTGCCTCAATTCTATCCATTCCATGTGAAGGAGAATGTTCTTACTCGGAAGAACCCTCTCTCGACTCTTTGAAAACTAATTAAGAGTCAAACACACATTCCAACACCAAAGGAAATTATCTAATCAATCAAAACAACCGGACAAACCATTTTTCCAAACAAAATCCTCAAGGAAGAACTTCGTCCTGACATGAGATCTTGGAATGAAATCATTCAAGATAATGCCTTTGGCACTCAAAAAAACTCACCATTTTTTTTGCATTATCATGTCACTTGATGTATTGCATTCTAACAAGTACTCCTTTCAACTTTGCCTACTTTCTAACCAAACGAGTTGAAAATATTAAAAATCAACCACATTCTCCAATGCCATATGGAATGATTCTAAATCGTCTTTATGATCACATCATCAAAATTAATCCTCATCTATGAAAATCAAAATACAAATCATATTGGCCATCCATGAAACCTTGGGTTCATCCTACTCATCTTAAATCAATTATCTACATATCTTTCGAAGAAGTTTCAAGTGTTTATTCAAATGATGGTTGAAATATTTCTCTAGAATTATTGCTAGAGATACGTACTATTATTATTACTATGTAATATTATCTTAAACTCTATCATGGATAATTAAGTACATGTATAATGTGTCTATATTATTATGTCATGCTTGCTATGTGACATTTAGTAGACCTTTAAGTCACTTATATGCTTCAACTTGGCCACATTACATGATTTCTCTTCTCCTTTAGATATATTATGTGATTCTTAAAGTGATAGAAATGCCATAATCCCCCTTCCAACCCTTATTGACTACTCTAAAAGAGGATTAAACTTCTAGAAAATTTTTGATTCTCTAGAAAACGGCCCCCTTATATGTTGGGCGGCTCCCTAACACATATGGGACTGCCACTAGTATAAGGGACCGCCCTAAGAGGAACCACAAAATTCTCATGTCTCCTATTTATCTGCAACTTTGACCCTATTCCCATTAGGTCCAGCCAATCTTTCCTTTCTAAACCAATCACTCCTTAGAATCTTTATTCTTCAACACCATGCCTTTCCCAAAATTCTTCTATATAAACATCATTTTTCTTCTTATACATTCTTCACTTCTCCTCAAAGTCTCAATGTCATTCTCTAGCAGATCCCCTCGTGATTATTCATGAAAATACAAAAAGGCCATCCTTGAACCTTAGAGACAAAATCATAATCTTCCACCATCACCACCTTTTCCTCCACCAAATAGGTATCTACCTACCTCTCCTATAACAACAAACTCTCTTTCATCTTCTTCACCTCCTCAAAATCCAACTCAAAACCAAATTGCACTTAAACTTCATCAATTGTCTAATCTCCTTGAGATTAATCTACAACAAGCAATTGAAGCTACAAATCCTTTACCTCCCACCTCACCATATATCCCTCCACCCTTCTTAGATCTAGTAAACTTTCATTCGGAATTTTTTCGTTGTTGCTTGGATACCTGAGATCTACTTGATACATTGAAAGATGACCTTAATCGTATCAAATCTCTCATCATTGGTCCTTCCACTTAATTTGCATCCTCAATTACAACCTCCTCACCATAATTGAGCACTCTCAAAAGCTTAATTTTACCTAAATAATTGACCTTTCATCTTTTGATTATGGCATCTTCTACTTTTCAAGAGTTCACTAGTGTAGATCTATGCCTTATTATGCCTCTATGATAATCTACTTTCTATTGTAATGCTTCATACAAATATTGTATGAATTTATCATTACTCGTATTAGATTTAGTTTTATTTTATGTTATATGAATGTATTAGTTGCATTCACTATTGTATGAGTTTCTTGTTGGTTGAATAAAACTCTACTTTTGGTGACTTAAATATAATGTGTTACTTTAGAAGATATTTGTCTTGCACTTGTACCACTAACTTTGTTTTGTAGCAAACAAATTTCGTTAGATCGATCCCTTGGTGCCCAAAACGAGGGGGAGCTCACATCAAGGGGGAGTCTTGATATCGTCAATTTCTTTCTTCCTACAACAACTCGATGATTATCCTTTTTGAATTGGAGAAAAAGGGGAGAAATGAAACAAAACTCATTAATAATGTGTAACTATTAATTTTATACAAAATGAGTTTATATTTTGTCATCATCAAAAAGGAGGAGATTGTTAATACAAATAATGTCAAAAAACGTTATTTATATTTTTCGACCTCTCAACTTTTGATAATAACAAAATGTAAAAACGTTTACGATAAAAATAAACGTTTATAAATTATTAATCGTAAAATTCCATTTCTAAGATTAGTTATTGATTTGTTACGAATTACCCCTTTTTATATAAATAAATATATGATACTTATAAATATATAATAAGGATAATTATCAAGAAAATCAATGAAACCGGAAGTAGTATAGAATATTCCCGGGTCGTTTATCCCCAACGAGGAGCGAATTGGAAAGTCGAAAGTCGGTTTGAATAAAAATGCTTGAATGGAAAAGATTTGGGTTTGATTTTATAAAACTACGGGAAAAATTAAGCAAACTACACTAAAAATGAGAAAATTACACAAATTATGTTAAAAACGATAACGGGACACTAATAACGACACACTAAAAACCCTAATTTCTCAAAATTAAACTTAAATTGATTTTTTTTTCACTTTTAATGGACTTAAATTGACTAAAAAGGAAGTTTAAAGAAAACTAGAACGAAAACGGAGTTAAATTGAGTTCAAAAACGAGAAAACGAAAACGGGGTTTTAATTCCCGTTCTTTAAAAAGTAAAATTTTGCAAAAATGACCCTACGAAAGTTTTTCTATTTTTCCTAGATACTATATGATAAAATAAAGTTTTCTAAAAAAAGAAAAATATTTTTTTGATTTTTATTTAATTTATTTTAATAAAAAAACAGATAAAATAAATGATAAAAAATAGCAAACAAAGTTGAAAATATGTGAAAAAAATACAGAAAAGTGGATTAAGGTGTACTGGTTCTATGAAAAATAAAAGCTAGAAAATTAGGCTTATAAATAAGCCGTAATAAGCTGAAAACAGCTTATGGGCTTATTGGGCTAAAATGCCCTTATAAATTAAATGGTGCAACTCACTACCGGATGAGCTATTGTAGCACAGCGGTAGTGAGTGTGTGTTATAAAACGTTGGTGATGGGGTTGAGGTCCCAAGTTCGAGTCTTACTCACTTGGGGCCTCCCCTAATCCCAACGTTTTTTTATTTCTATTTTTTTTACAACTTTTTGAACAAGCTAAAAATAAGCAACTTTAAAAAAGACAAAAAATCTATAACTTAAAAATAAGCACTTAAATAAGCACAAGAAAGTCACATAAGACAAAAAATTTATAACTTAAAAATAAGCACTTAAATAAGACAAATAATCTATAACTTTTTGAACAAGCTAAAAATAAGCAACTGTTTGGCTTTTTTAAAGCAAATAAGCAAATGAAAATTTAGTATAAGCTTAGACAGACAATAAGCAATATCTAATAAGCACTTAAGAAAAAAAAAATAGCAACTAAAATAAGCTAGAATGGCAAATAAGCTAAAAAACTAATAAACACTTAAAATTTACTCTAAAAGGTAAATAAGCTTAAATAAGCTCTAAACTAAAGACAATAAGCTAAAATAGGCTTAACTAACCTAAAAAAGCTAAGCTAATCCTAAATAAGCAAAAAAATAAGCTAATAAGCTTCAATAAGCAAAAGTGCTTCAGCAGTACTAACTTGGAGTTAGTACTGTTAGGTTAAAAGCCCAAAAGGCCTTTTCTAGCTTAAAAATAAGCTAGCAAAAGGATCCTTATGGCTTAGTGGCTTATGCCACTGAAAAGCTTATCCAATAAGCTTTAATAATCAACATTCAAAATAGAGTTTGAAATTCAAATAAGCACTTAAAAAGCTAAAGGAAAAAAGCTATCTCACACTGACTCAACACTTAGAAAATTTTTGACAGACTTTCAAACAGCACAAAGTAGCACTTTTGAGCTTAAAATTAAGCAAGCTAAAGGATTCTTATGGACTTCTAACCTACAAACAGATTAAATTTAGACCTAAAAGAACAATAATCAATACTCAAAAAGTATTTTGAAATTCACAATAAGCAACAATAAGCATTTGAAAAAGCAAAATCTTCATTTTTCACTACTTAACTAAAATTTGACAAAGTGTATTAAGACTAAATGCACACTTCCTGAAACTTACACTACTTAATTAAGAGACCTAAATATGCATGAAAATCACAAAAATAAGTAGCTAAAGTAAGCTTAAGCTAATAAGCTATCTAGAACTGTTTTTACCCTAACAGTTCTATACAACTTAGAGAAAAGGCTTAAAATCAAACTTTTAAACTAAGAAACCTATAAAAACAGCTTATTAAGATTGCAAATAAGCTCACCAAAGTTGGCTAAGTAACCCAGACTATTTTGAAACCATTTTGACCCATTTTGAGGCTTATGCCAAACACCCCTTTTAAAACTGTTTTTAACTATTTTGCTTAATAACTTGATATTTTTATGAATAAACTCCCTAGACCAGATATCAAATAAGCTATAAAAACAATAATAAGCAAGTTTAAACAGCAACTAAGCACTCCAATAAGCTAGTTAAGCAAATGTCAAATTTCACTAAAAATGGCAGTTTTAAGGTAAAACTCAAACAAAGGACAAAATAACCAACAATAAATGACAATAAGCATAAAAACACATAAACAAGCAAGGATAAGCACAAAATAAGCAGGAATAAGCAAATCTACAGTAAATAAGAAAAATTAGAAAAAGGGAGACTTACAACACCCTTGCTCAAAACAGGGCTTATAAAAAGATTCTACAAGCTCTAGCTTGTTAAAAACAAGCTAGTGGGGGTCCATAAGCACTTCCATTGTTTGCTTATCATCCAATATTTTGCTGAGGTAATTTTAAGGAGTTATTTTTTTGTGTTTTTCTTAACAAATTTTATATCTAAGTAAAAAAAATTTGTTATATTGAAACAGGTTACAAAAGGGCTATTTAAGAGCTTATATGAGCTTTTAGAACATAAGTTAACACAATAACTCAAAGCTTAACTAAAAAACTTCAAATATTCATTAATGCTAAAACAGTTTACAATACTTAGAATTTAAAAGACAATAACTTAAAATGATTTTAAAAACAACACTAGGTTAAACTAAAACTAAGATAAAAACTAACTGCCTCAATGGGCTTACAAGATGGCCTATTTATATTAAGCTAATGAACATTCTAGGTCTTCTTTCTTGTCTCTTCCTCTTGTGTTTGTTTGCTGAGGCAGTAAGAATGTGTTTTTGTTATGTGAGTGAGATCATAAGATCATCTTAGCCCTTGAAAGTCCTTAGAGCCCAAGTAGAGTAATCTTAACCGTTTGAAATCATTGGCCAATGGTTGTACTTAGGATTGCCAGCTTGGCCTTGTTGGTTTGTGAGGTAGGGGAGAGTGGTGGTGACATTTTTGGCTGGGGGTGAATAGTGGTCGAGGAGAGGGACAGGGAAGCGTGAACAGTGGATCAGGGGTTTAGCGGGAAAAATGGTTGTGTGTACAACACGGGTAAAGTTTGGGGTTAGGGCAACTTTGGTCCCTCAATGTTATAAGAGGGATTGCAAGTTAAGTCCTTAGCGGTAATACAACTTTGAGGAGATGGCAAAATAAGCCCTTCAACTTTTATGGGTTTATTGCATGATTCGTCCTTGTGGTGTGTAAACTTTTAGGGAATTGGCACAAACAGTCCATGAGGGTTTATAGGTGCTTTGCAACAATGGTCCTTGGTGGTATAACTTTAGGGGTTTGTCAGAAATGGCCCCTAAATTTGTATTTTCTTTGATGACTTTTTGGCTTTGACTTTGTCGGGGTTGACTTGGACTTTGGCTTCGATTTGACTTTGTCTTTTCCATGCTTTTCCATTACGTGCTTGGTTCTGTCCGTTTTTGCTTGATTTTTCGTCCTTTTGTCGGATATCCATTTTCTACACAATATAAGTGAAAACATACAAATACAATATATTTTTGGTACGTTTTGGGTCATTTAAGTCTGATTTTAATGGTGAAAGGTATGTGTAATTAAACGCATAACAAAATCCCCCATACTAAGACATTGTCGTGTCCTCACGCAATGCTATGAAGTAAGCACTTAGAAAACTAAGAATCTCGATCCCCCTCGACTAATAACCTCGAAAAGTAGCTAAGTGTTCGTCAAGGGGATTTTAAAGACTCATAAGTTTTGAAAAGCCCCCGTCTTTACCATTTTTAAATATATACTTATTCCTACCATATTTTTGTTCTTTTCATTTTTCTCATTTTTTTGTACTTTTCATTAAGCAACTAACTAGAACGTTTGACTTTCATTATTTTATAACTTTTAGGGATCATAGAACAAGATGCATTTCGATCCGAGAATGCCCCAAAAAGGATAAATTCATCGTCCTTGACTTTTCACTTATCTCAAACCAAGCTTGAAACGAAATCACCGCTAATTATGAGTTAAGATGCTAACACTACTCATATTTGCAACTTGTGAACTTTTCACTTCCGACAATTATTACATCTTAGGTGTATGTGCTATTTTGAATTTCAACTTTGGATCAATGTTTTGCAAAATTCTATGTTTCACGTTCCACCCGAGAATAATGAGTTTGAAGGCGAGATCATCCCATGTAGCAACTTTCGTCTAGGCACATCCCAACCTTGCGGTTAAGTGACCAGGCTTTTGACACCCCACAGAGAATAGTATCGGGACTCACGGACCCTAGGTTTCAAAAACTCTCAGATTTTCCGTATACACATAGCTTATAAAATAGAATAGTCAAAGTTCAAAAGCATATTTGAATTTAACAAAAAAAGATCTTACATTTATTAAGTCACACTTAAATATTAACTATTGATGCAATTGTACCCCTCGACCTTTTAGAAGGCTGCAACATCGGTTGTGAGCCGGCAAGATGCAGCAAACTTTTATAAGTCTCGGATTTTTATTCTTACTATGGGCTTTCTTTAGAAGGCTGTAACATCGGTTGTGAGCCGGCAAGATACAGCAAACTTTTATAAGCCCACAGTTTATATTTATTATCAACATTATTTTTTATTTTTTATTTTTTTTATTATTATATAGAGAAGACTTTTTTTTTGAAAAATTGAAGTATAAATTTGAACTAAGGCTAAAGTTTTTGCTATATATTACATAAAAATTATTGATTTGAGTTTAATCTCCAAAAGTAGCACGTATATTAATCAGGTTAAGAACTTATGGGATAAAAAGCGACAAATTACACATATGAGCTCTTAAGATTTCCAAATAATCCTTGTTTAGCATCCTATTCATAATTAACACTATCATTTTTCTTTCTTCGCGAATATTCGCGAACGCTTAGTCTAAATGTTAAGGAACAAGCTAGAGCTCAACATGCTCGATCGAGTCAAAATTTACTCTTATTCTACCCAGCAGGAAAGTCAAAATTGTGACAAAACACTTATTTTATTTTTGAAAATTTTTAATTTTTTTCATTTTTTTTAAATTTTGGTGGTAAAAACAGGATTACTTGAAAACAACAGCTGCAGGCACAATCAAATCGAAGACCCCCCCCATACTAGAATGAAACATTGTCCTCAATGTTTTACGAAGGGTCCCTACGTAAATCCCAAGCTGTTTATTAAGTATGCTTAAAGATAAACGTTAGTCGATAAAATTTGGATATCAGATTCCTAAAATGAAGCTAAGGATGTAAAGCTCTTGTGATCGAAGTATAAAAACCGCGAGCACGAGAGGCTTCAAAAATCTGGGACATCTTGGATAATACAACAATACAAACACTATTCATGGATAACAGAAGAGGCGAGCCTCCTCACAACAACAAAACACTTATTCATTACTACTAAGCTAGCATACTACTACTACGGATAAACTAG